>ML813710.1:100890-119943 GCA_009831015.1 Picea engelmannii
TCACTTTTGACTTAAAACTCCTAAGTCAAAGTGAAATTAGAATCATAAAGTAAAGTACAAGGGTAATAGTCTTCCCCCTTTGTGCTTAGAGACTCATAAGCACATGGGGACCACTTTCCAAGGTATCCAAATCTCAACAAGGTTAGCCATCCATCTCTTAGGTTTCCTTATGGAGGTTCAAGAGGGGTGCATAGGGCCAAGAGAGGCTCATTCTATCTTTTGTTCACTTGGAGAGGAAGAGGAGAGCAATGGAGATGGGAATGGAAGCAATGGATGAGGGTTTCAAGGGCACCTCCTTCCATGGAGGGCTCTAGGAGGCTTTGGCTTCCATTATTTTGTGGTGTTGATGCTTGCTTGGAGGAGGGCGCACTATAGGAGGAGGGTGCACATCTAGCAGGGAGGTCTTGCACTTGTCAGATTACTTGTTGGAGAGGTAGCACACAAGGTCAGGTTTGTGTGCAAGGGTTTCTTCTACAATGCTTCAAAGAGCAAGGGCGCAAGCTTTCAGTGGGATTGAGCAACAAAGGAGAAGGGCGCACCATGCTTGGGCGCATTCACCTTCTTGGACTTGTATAACATCTTGAGAGGGGTCGCCTTTGTATCATGTTCATTTGTTTCATGCACTTGTTGTATCTTACATTCTTTACATCACATATATAGACTTATATTCTAAACTGGTTTTCCCCAGGGGAGTTTTATCCAGGGTCGTGTTGACCAAAACCCTTTGTGTCCTATTTTCATGTATGCTAGAGTTTAGAACAACATTATTTCAGTTGTAAAGATCTAGAGGTGTGTTATATATTTAAGGTATGCATGTGCTAACCTATTGGCTACTAAAACTACTTGCTAGAGCACCTTAAAGCTTATGTAACCATAACTAAAACAACAAAAAAGTTCCTGAATAGTTTGCTGTTATAAAACAACAGAAAATAATTGTTTGATAGTTGAAACTTAGAGCCAACTTGAGGTTAAAGACAGACCTAGTTGGCAGCCTGTTAGGACCTCAGATTTCTTCAATAGTCAATAGAAAAAGGGAGTCACAAGGATTTATTTGGTGTCACTTTGGTGGAGGATGTTATATTCATGAAGTGACATTAAATAAAAGTAAATTATTAATCACTTAAACATTAAAAATCAATTTTTAATGTTTAGGTAATAATTAAAGGAGGAATAAGGGTGAAGTTTGATTTGGTCAAGAAAGGGAAATATCTAGAAGGCTCGGAGGAAGAATAAAAGGAGGGGTACCTGTTCACTTTATCATTATGTCTTGATCTCTTATTGATGTGCTCTTGGAGGCAAGGTTTTTGTTAGGGTTTTGGTAAAACCCTTCCACCATTTGATGTTTCGTTTCTGTAGTGAGATATCTACCCTAGCTGAAAAAATAGGAGGATCCAACCAGGGTCTTCATTGGAGCTTCTTCTTGGGATTCATTTGCAGGTTATTAGCACAACGATTTGTCTTGGAGGGTTTGTGGATTTTCTAGAGGCCTATCTGCCTCCTTTTTGCAAATCTGTGGACATTTGGAGGGCCAATTCCCTTCCTAGCATTGCCGTGAGACATACTGTAGTAGGCCGAGAGGATTGTGGGGTTTAGGGAGGTCTTCCCACTGCTTTCTCTGTAGATCCAAGCTGGTAACGTAACCATGGAGGCTATTGTGCAGATCCAAACCCTCTACATTGTAGATCTGAGGGAATTAGAGGAGACGTGGAGTCATTGTGAGGGTCGATCCGCCCATTTGACAACACAACGAGGGTTTGGGAGGTCTGTGGGCTTGGAGCAGATAGTTTGGAGCCTTTTGGAAGGGGCAGATCCCCACTCTTTGCAGATCTAGGTGATTGGTAGGACCGTGAGGTCTTAGAACAATTATTTGACAGAGCAATGGGGTTTGCAGGAGGGTTAGTGAGGCTAGGAGAGCCGCCTTGGAGCAACTGGCATTATCATTGGAGGATCCTTTGGCATCATTACCAGGTTTTCTTTATTTGTTTTTCTGTTAGTGGACATTGTAGCTGCCTTGCAGCTACTAGATCTGTGTGTTTAGAAGGATTTTGTAGCTGTTGTTACAACCATTAGAGAACTTTGTATTGTTGTATTTGGGGTCTCAAACCATAATAAGATGCCATCGTTATCTTCTCTATTCTCTGTTTAATGGATGCATGTAATATGCTTGACAATATTCCTATCTTTGAAACATATGCAAACTGTTTGTAAGAAGTTACCAACAACCTTAATGCAAAGTGTTTGACAAAATTACAGAAAGAGAAACAACAATTTTGGATAGTAAACATAATATTCCAGCCTAGCCTAGTTGGGGACACGACAACAAACTACTTGACTTGAGCTTCTGCAGATGCTGCTACCTGCTGAGACTTACTTTTCCCCTTCTTCTTGTTTGGACATTGTGAAGCATAGTGGCCACTCTTGTTGCACGCAAAGCATTTCACTTTGCTCAAATCATTCTTCTTTCCAGCCTGTGGAGCTGACTCTCCACTTGTATCCCCCCTGCTCCTCCTTGCCTGATTGGCAAGGGCCAAAATCTCATCATCACCAACCTGTTGGCCTGCTAAAGATTCCTCCCGAATCTCCCCCTCCATGAAATCATCCCATAGCCTGTTAAAATTAGGAAGTTTCTCCCATGCAACGGTGTCCTTGATGAATGGGGCTCATGGCTTAGAAAAACCATTCAAAGCCGTCCTCACCAACTCCTCATTTGACACGACTTCCCCAACAACTGCCAACTGATCACGTACCTAAGTGATCTTGGTGAGATAACTGGTCATCGTATCTAATTTGGTCATCTTGGTGTCTTTGAGCTTCTCCCTCAACAATCAACACCATCTTCCTGTTTGTATTGCTGCTCTAAAAAAGGTTTGTCAAAGCTACAAACATTTCTTTGGTTGACTTTTTCTCATATATGTGAGGGATCAAATGATCATTCACTACATCTAAGATGATCCTCCTGACTTTCATGTCCTTCAACTCATGGGTGGCTAGGTCCTTTGGATCCATCAATGGGGTCACCTTTGTGTTAGCAAACTCTCATAATCCATTCTCCATGAGAACCAATGTGACCCTCGCCTTCCAAGGCACAGAGTTCGATGCGCCGTCTATCCTGTCCTCAAACCTCAAACCTACTGCGACCATCTTCAAATCATAAATTTATCGAGGACACAAATTGCTGAAAAATGTGCCCTAGTCCTTCAAGCACGAAAACTAAAGAATTTGTGCTTCATCCTTCAAGCACAAAATTTGATCTTTGGCTGCTTGGATCCCTTCTCGGGACCCGCTGCTCGCTACTCGGACCCTTGCTCGAAGTTGCCCGAGGTTGCCTAGGGCTTCCTGTGGTCTGCCTGACTGTTACTCAAGCTTTATTGGGCTGCTCAATAGGTGCTACGGTCTGTCTTCGGTTGTCCTAGGTCCTTGGCTAGCCTGGATGGTGGCTGTGGCGACTGTACTGGCTGGCTGCTGTTGCTACCACGTTGGCCCTGCCAGTGGTTACTGGCAACTGCTCCGCTGCCCCCCTCTATTGCCCCTCGCCTGTGCTCGCAGCTCACATGAATTTACTATTTGTCGGCGGTTGGCTGTCGGTTGCGGCTCCACGATCTATCAACCCCGCGAGCTCTTCTCTACAGCGTGTGGCTGCTCTACCTGCGCCTAGCATTTTGCTACCTCAGCCTAATCCTTTACGACTGTTGCTCCTAGAGACTTTGGCCTCTCCCATGCAACTTCAACAGTCCGATTACGACCGTCTGCACCTCCATTGCTCACACAGACTGGATCTCTTCTCTACAGTAGCCGCTCCAACTCACACGCCCAACTCCCTCTGCATGTCACTCCACATGTCTGTAGCCCGTGACAGTGGCTGCTCACTCAAACCAACACCCACGCGGATGCTTTTGCTGGCGCCTATCCAACAATGCACGCGATGGTACGACTGTACGATGATGATTGTACGTGTTGAATTTTCACTATGTGCTAGGCTCAAGCATGAGGTTTATTTCATTTAGCATGTACTTGAACCATAAACAAATGCAACAACACCATACACAAGTGCTGCAATAACCAAGATCACAAGAAGAATAACCACGCCCAAGAACACAAGAAGTATCCTGGGAAAACCCTTCTCAAACAAGGGAAAAACCCAACAATCCGTTGCTATATTCTCAAGAGAAGATCCCCCAACCATAAACCCTAGATGGACACAAGAGGGTGCTCTACAAACTTGAAACTAGCGCCCAAGAGAGGTGCGCACTTCAGCTGTACAAGTAGGTCTGAAATTTCCAAATGACAAGTGAGAGAGTGTGTTTCCTCAATGGGGAATCACCTCTATTTATACAAGACTAGACACAACAATAGTTGTGTCTCTTGGCACAATAGTGTCGACCTCAATAACTCAGTAATATAATTAATCAATAACCAAATAAACATTAATTATCTTTCACATATGGTGGGGCCAACTTGTACCCTTTACATCACAATTAGGGTTACATGTAAACTTACACTTAGACAATATAGCAAGGGATCAACATGTCCACTAGTGCTCAACCACTAGGGACATGTCCACCTGTGCTCAACCACAGGGACGTCATACTCAATAGATCTCTATCTCAATTGAGTCCATAGGAGAATCATCTGGAGTACCATCTCAAGCGTGACTCAATTGAGTCCATAGGAGTACAAGGCAGGAGACAACACATCGACTCAACTCAGTCCAGAGGAGAACGATACACCCATCACATGGGCACACCCAACACATGGGCTCTCTCACAAGTCGACTCAACTCAATCCAGAGGAGAACGTATCCCGAAGAATGTCACACGACGCTGCAATCATCAACATTCCCTCTCAGCTAGGGAGGCATTCTCTACCAGGCCAAGTCTCTCATGGAAGTACTCGAACTTCGTCCTGACAAGCAGTTTGGTGAAGAGATCTGCAATCTGCTCATGTGTAGAAAGGTACTGCTTTCCTCTGCACCATATCTCTGATATAATGGTATTTGATCTCAATGTTATTCGATTTATTGTGAAACACAGGATTCTCTGAGAGCTTCACACAGCTCTGGTTATCGCAATGGATAATGGTAGAATCCATCTCATGATCAAATAAATCTGTAAGGAGCTTGCAAAGCCACACTGCTTCGCGGTACTCTGCTTCTGTGGTACTCAAAGCCACAGAGCTCTGTTTCCTACTGCACTAGGAAACCATGGCAGACCTCAAGGTAAAACAATAACCATATGTGCTCTTTCGGTCCACTGCGCTCCCTGCCCAATTTGCATTGGAATATCCTTGCAATCTCATGTCTACACCAGAGGCATATCTCAGGCCATATCCAACTGTGCCTCATAGATATCTCAATACATGCTTCGCTGTTATCCAGTGAGTCTGTCTCGGCTGACTCATGAACCGACTGAGTACGTTCACTGCATAGCATATATCAGGTATGGTGTTAACCAAATACATCAATGATCCAATCAACTGTCGGTAAAGATGTGGATCAATCTCGCTTGAATTAGTAGAAGCCTTGTTCATTTTCTTCAGATCCATCCCCATCGGTGTAGGCATGGATTTGCGGTCTGTCATACCGAATTTCTTCAATATCTCCACTGTATATTTTCCTTGACTTAGGAAAATCTCATCAGTCCTCTGCCATACTTCTAGTCCCAAGAAGTAGTGCATCATACCCAGGTCCTTCATCTCAAATTTAGAAGTCAGTGCAGGCTTGCATTCAACAATAAGACTTTCTGAACCGGTGAGGAATAAATCATCAACATACAGGACCAAAATCAGGCACTCGTCTCCAACAATATGATAATATAGGTTTGGATTAGCAACACTCTTGCTAAAGCCCAAACTCGTCAGGAATCCATCCATCTTCTTATACCAAGCACAAGGGGCCTGCTTTAGTCCATACAGGGCTTTCTTCAACTTGCACACATGAGATTTATGCTCATGTATCACGAATCCATTTGGCTGCTCGATGTAAACTTCTTCCTCAATCTCACCATTGAGAAAGGTTGTCTTTACATCCATCTAATGTAGTCTCCAATCCATAGATGTTGCTAGGGCAATGATTGTATGGATGGAAGTGTATCGGTCTACAGGAGCAAATGTTTCCTCATAATCAATTCCCTCCACCTGAGAGAATCCTCTGGCTACAAATCTCGCTTTGTACTTCTGGACACTTTCATCAGCTGCATGCTTGAACTTATAGATCCACTTGGAAGTCATCACAGACTTCCCTTCTGGTCTTGGAACAATATCCCACACATCATTCTTCATGATGGACTGATACTCTTCTGTCATGGCATTTTTCCATACTTGCTGACCTAATGCTTCTCCATGACAAGAAGGCTCAGTATCAATGATGTGGCTCATGGATGAAACATAGCTCGAGAACCTCTGTGGTCTCTTGCTCTCTTGGAATGTACCTCGAGGAGCTGGATGTCCCTCTGCCTCCTGCAGAGTCTGTCGAGCTTGGTCCTTTTCTCCTTGGGTATATGAAAGTATACTGGACACCCAAATATCCTGAAGTGTCCAACCTCGGGCTTCACTCCGGTGAAAGCTTCTTCGGGAGTCATGTTCTTCAAGATCTGATGAGGACTCCTGTCCTGAACATACACTGTTGTCATGGATTCTTTTGCCCACAGAATCATAGGTAGATTCTGATCATGTATCATTGCTTTGGTTGCCTCAATGATGGTTCTGTTCTTCCTCTCTGCAACCCCATTTTGCCGAGGGTTATAAGGAATGATGTGCTCCCTCTTGATCCCTGCCTCAATACATAAATCACTGAAATCCCTGGAGGTATACTCTCCTCCATTATTTGATCTCAGCACCTTGATCCTCCAACTGGTTAGGTTCTCAACCTGAGCTTTGAACTCTTGAAATCTCACAAGGATTCCATCCTTGGTCTTCAAGAAGTAAATCCACGTCTTCCGAGAGTGATCATCGATGAAGAGCACATAGTACAAATATCCGTTCAAGGAAGCAACAGTCATGGGTGCACACACATCTGAATGTATCAAGTCCAAGATCCCCTTGGATTTGCTGTCATTGCTCAAGAAAGACCCCTTGACATTTTTGCCAAGAGCACAACCTCTGCAAACACCGTCATGCTGAACATGTATCTTTGGAAGGCTTGTTACCATCTTCCCTAGAGCGGGAAGGGCTCTATAATGGATATGAGCAAGTCTCCTATGCCATAGCTCACTCAAGTTGATAGTATCATGTAACAGGGCCTGGACTGGCTGGATAGTCAACCTGTATAAGCTGTTTTGTCTAACACCAATCACTCGGGCAAAATTCATATGTGAGTTCTTGTGCCATGCAAGAACTTTTCCTTAAGAGAAGGTAACCTTGTAGCCTTTATCCTTTAAGGCAGAAACAAAGACAAGGTTCCTTTTCATCCCAGGTACATATAGTACCTCACTCAACTAAAGGGGTATGTCAGAATCTAGTTGGAATGTAGAAGTTCCAACCCCTTTCACATTATATCTGGCATTGTCTCCAAGTACAACATTTAGACTGGACTCTTTCTCAACAAGGTCTGTCAGATGATCTCTATATCTGATCATGTGCCTGGAGGCACCACTGTCAATTAGCCAAATAACACTATAGTAGGAACCATACCTGAGAGTGCTGATATGAAGAAGAATGCTTCATCTTTGATGTCTTCATCTCTTTGATGTGGTTCTGGATCAACATCAACAGTGGAGGCAAGTTGTCTTTCTTTCTTCCTGGTAGGACAACCTCTCGCAATATGTCCATACTTGTCACATCTGAAACACTGGATCTTTGATTTGTCTTTTCTATGTTCATGACCTGAAGTTGATGAAGTCTTCTTACCTTTGAATGCTTTACTGAAGCTTCTTCTATTTCTTCCTCCTTTCTTTGTATGAAAAGCAAGAGCATGATTGTCATCATGAGGAGAGTCTTGCACTCCTCTGGCTATAAGTCTGATTTCTTCCTGGGTACAGTCTGTCCATAAACGATCAAAAGTAGGTAGTTCTTCTCTACCACTGATACTCTGAAGAAATGGTTCCCAATGTCTTGGAAGAGCATTAAGAGTGGTCAAGACAAGTTCTCTGTCTGATATAGTATCTCCAATGGGACCTAGCTGATCTCTGATCTCTGAAATCTTCATGAAGAAGGTAGCAGCGGTGTCAGCTTTTGTCATCTTGATATTTTGAAGCTGGCTCTTCAATGTAAGAGCTCTGAGGGTGTTATTACTCTCAAACATATTCTTCAATGCTTCATACATCTCATAAGCTGTCTTCAGGTTGGCAATACGAGGTAGGAGATGATCTCTCACTAAGTAGATAATTATCTTCCTTGCCTTGACGTCATCTTCCTTCCATTCTTCCTTCTCTTCATCTATAGCTGTCTCTGGTATAGTCTTTTGTATCACACTCAATAAGTCATCCTCTTCCAGGGTGATTTGTAGTCTTGACTTCTAGGAACTGAAGTTGCTTGATCCATCAAGCCTATCTTCCACCAAGGTTCCGTTCCTCATGGTTTGCAGATTCTTCCACAAACCCTTAGCAACTAGGCTAGGAAACCTAACGGCTAGGCTAGGCTAGCAACCTTAGGTTTCGTTGGACTTATGACTGCCAACAATAAGCCTTTAGAGGGTCATAGGAACACTGGTGAGCTGTAGAAACCCTATAACCAAAATTTTTGCAGAAAATTGCGGAACCCTAGAGACCCTAGGGACAAAAATCAAAATTTCTCGGAATTGCACTCTGAGAGTCTCTGGAGGTGTGCTGAAGGAGGCTGTATACTCCTATGCCAAATTTAGCGCCAACGTTTCAGTGTAGGGTGCTGAAACAACCAAAAAAGAGAGGGCCATACCTTTTTTCTGGAAACCCTAGAGGGTTGTACTTCTGCAACTGGGAGGTCACGACTGGCTTGAAGCTTGTGCAATGGCTGTTCAAGAATTCTGCTATGATACCATGTTGAATTTTCACTATGTGCTAGGCTCAAGCATGAGGTTTATTTCATTTAGCATGTACTTGAACCATAAACAAATGCAACACCATACACAAGTGTTGCAATAACCAATATCACAAGAAGAATAAGCATGCCCAAGAACACAAGAAGTGTCCTGGGAAAACCCTTCTCAAACAAGGGGAAAGCCCAACAATCCTTTGCTATATTCTCAAGAGAAGATCCCCCAACCATAAACCCTAGATGCACACAAGAGGGTGCTCTACAACCTTGAAACTAGTGCCCAAGAGAGGTGCGCACTTTAGCCATACAATTAGGTCTGAAATTTCCAAATGACAAGTGAGAGAGTGTGTTTCCTCAATGGGGAATTACCTCTATTTATACAAGACTAGACACAACAATAGGTGTGTCTCTTGGCACAATAGGGCCGACCTCAATAACTCAGTAATATAATTAATCATTAACCAAATAAACATTAATTATCTTTCACATATGGTGGGGCCGACTTGTACCCTTTACATCACATTTAGGGTTACAAGTAAATCTTACACTCAGACAATATAGCAAGGGATCCACACGTCCACTAGTGCTCAACCACTAGGGACACGTCCACCTGTGCTCAGCCACATGGACGTCATACTCAACAGATCTCTATCTGAACTAAGTCTGCAGGAGAATCATCTGGAGTACTGTCTCAAGCATGACTCAACTGAGTCCAAAGGAGTACAAGGCAGGAGACAACACATTGACTCAACTCAATCCAGAGGAGAACGATACACCCATCACATGCGCACACCCAACACATGGGCTCTCTCACAGGTCGACTCAACTCAGTCCAGAGGAGAACATATCCCGAAGAATGTCACATGATGCTGCAATCATCAACGGTACGACCGTACAACTCCCTTTTTTTTGGATTTAACTTTCACCCACAGACCTACAAAAATAATTTGCTGTGCTACAAATTACGTTTCCTATGTACTTGGTTCCTCCTTCAGAGATCACACTCTGATGCCATGTTAATTTTTTCTTAACCACCAACACCCGACAATTAGTTCCAAATAAATTGTTTCTCTTAATCTATTGAATAAAAATACAATTGAGTTTTTAATGAAACATTACAGCGAAAGCATAAATAGGAAACCAAACACAATGTGCACATGTAATTTCTGGGTAAAATACCCCTGGAAAAACCCCCAAGGGAAAACCAATACCTTGTTGATTTTATAAGATAAAATATGGGCTTCCGTCCTAGGATAATGGCCCACTCGAGGAAAATACAAATCAACGAAATAGCCTAGCCTATCACACTTGACTGCTACTCCTTTTCTACCCCTTTGCTCCTTTACTTGAACCCTGCCCCTGCACACTTGGATGGATGTCCTTCTTCACCCAATCAATGAGATCTCCTATTTCATTCCGTGTGTGTCTCCTCCTCTCACTTAGGCTGCCTTTTATAATCTTGAGTTTACCCTAAATCCAAAACCCTAGATCTCGAAAGTGATCAAAGACTGAGATTAGATCTCATCTTCACTTTATGATCTAATGGTTAGGATTTAATTTAACTCACTAATGCCAAATACTTAGGCATTTGACTTAAATTAAACTCCATTAATTATAGAAGTACATTGACTTTAATAATCACTTTATTAAAGTGAATCTCCTAAGTCCCGAGAGGCATTAAGGACGACTTCCACTTGTTAGACACAAAACCGATGTGGAAGCACTTGTCCGATGCTACAAACATCAACATTAACATCTCAATAGTTATTTCCTTGCATTTATATAATTTAATTTTCATCCAAGTAGGGTTAGTGTAGTATGCACTTAGGCAGTTTATTAATCCTAGGACACTTGACAGATTCTTTGTCCTTTTTCATGAAGTTAGATTGACTCCATTAGCCCAAGGAAACTTTAGGCACTTGTTATATCCTTTCTCACCTTGAAGATTTAAATTTTTAGGCATTCTTTCACTTTGTTTGCAATCTGAAACATATATTGTAAATTTCTGTTACGATTTTTTTGCATTTTCTTCATGTTTTTTTTTAAGTAAGCTAGCTAAATTATATTAATATAAGAGGGCAAAAAATTACAAGTGTTCTACTGCTAGCCTGCCGCTTGGGAAGCCATCCCAGCAGTGGAACATTTGCTTCATCGTGCTTACTATCTAGAATATACCAAAAAATAGACTGAGAAACTTTATACAAGAATTGTCCAAAAGCTGGTCAACTAACTAAGGATGAGCATCCTGCTTGCTATAGCTATACATACTAAAAAGGAGAAGAAAGTCTATCATTACAAACTAAATAGAGGAGGGGGGATCATCTCGGGGAACCTGGGGGGTTTCCTCGTCGCTGGCATTGAAATTGATGTCGTTTTTTACAGCCATGATGTTGAATTTATAGCAACTGATTTTGCAACTGGATGTACTCTATCTGCCTGGCCAAATCATTATGGGCCGCAATCCTGTTAGCTATGGCTTTGCCGAGAAGGGTTTTTATATGCCAATAGAGGTTGACGATGCAAAAATATTTCGTGTCTCTAGCACGGGTTGAGCCCGTGTCAGGGATCCGAGACATGAACTCTGCATCAACTTCTGCGTCTGGGGTATTAATCCTTTCCTGTTGGACCTCATTTTCCATCCTGTCTATTTCTTCTTGTGCTTCTGGGTGGTATGGGAAGAGTAATTCGCCACAGTATTGATTGCATCCTGCTGTGCTCGAGGGAGAGGAAGACGAGCCCGATTGGCACTGCCGCGTCCGCTCGCACTGGACCTGTCCATGGAGCCCAACCAAAGCACAACCCTTGCTTGCTGAGGAGAACGAAGGCAAGAGCTGGAGATAATTCTGAAGATTTTCCGATCTCTGCAATGGTTGATGGAGCCCCAAACAATCTGCTGGAGTGAATATTTATTCCAATTAACTAAGCTTGCCATCTTCTGGTCCTCTGGATTGCTCGTATGCCTTCGGATATGGCACTTTGAATAACTATGAGGCTCGTACTTAGCATGGAATGGGTGATGGAGGCGGATGATTGTCAACTGCAACTTCGTACGAGTACGATTGATTGGGGCGAACCAGTGAGGAGTCTTGTCCCTCATGTTTGAAGCGTCCTGGAGAGAACTGCCATAACTATGATAGTGAGCCTTCATGTTGGCCAACGCAAGCTCAATTAAGGACCATAAAACCCATTTAATGATCTGCATTGGATGGAGGTGTTGAATTTTCAATGAGCTATGGCTCATGCATTTAATTAAATTTTCTGTTTAGCTTTTTCCTTGAACCATAACTATTGTAGCAAACCAAGATCACAAGAAGAATAACCATGCAGAAGAACACAAGAAATATCTTGGGAAACCCTTCTCAACAAGGGAAGAAAACCCAGCCAATCCTTTGCTATATTCTTCAAGAGAAAGACCTCCCACATCATCACCAAATCTAGCACACAAAAGGGTGCTGTAATTCTCATAATTTCAAACCACAACTTCTGAAATCATGAGATGACACAATGTTAAGTGTGTTTCCTCAATGGGGATTCACCTTTATTTATATAAGACTTACCACATCAAATGATGTGTCTATTGGCACAATAGGGCCGACCTCAATAACTCAAAATATAATTAATAATTACCATATTAATTATCTTTTACATTATGGTGGGGCCGACTTGTACCCTTTACATCACAAATAGGGTTATAGGTAAGTCTGACTCTTGGATAATATAGCAAGGGATCTCATACACCCACTAGTGCTCAACCACTAGGGGCACATCCATCTGTGCTCAGCCATAGGGATGTCCACATCTCTATCTCACTGCGTCTCACAGGAGAACCACACTCACTAGTGCTCAACCACTAGGATCGCGTTCACCTGTGCTCAGCCATAGGCACGTCCAACTCAGCAGATCTTATTTCTCATTGCGTTACACAGGAGAATCATCTGGAGTATCACATCATCTCAACTCTCTGCATTGAGGAGGCTAATACATTGTTTCATCTCTGTCTCAGAACGATACACCCAACTCATGGGCTTCCCCACATGTTCACCTGTGCTCAACCACAGGCAAGTCCAACTCAACAGATCTTCTTTCTCTTTGCATTACACAGGAGAATAATCTGGAGTATCATCTCAACTCTCTGCACATAGGAAAATAGTAAATCCATCACATGGACTCCTCACCCCACACAGGGCACACAATGTTCCATCTCCGTCTCAGAGAGGAACCACACACCCAACTCATGGGCACACCCAACTCATGGGCTTCCTCACCCCACACAGGGGCACACTGTTAGAATATAATGGATGTGCTCGTTTAACCATAGACAATATAGCAATATTGTCACCCAACCATAGGCCGAAGCCACCCCCGAGCACCTTAACCTTGACAGAGAAAGATTCCGGAAGCAAACCCTAGGCTTAATAGCCAAACAAAGGTGGCACACCTCTCTCCAAGGATAGCGCACTAAGCAAGAATAACAAAAGTTGATCAGAGTCTCCAACCCAGAAAATCGAAAATTATAGATTGCAGAACTGCCGGTAGCAGCTGCTCCCAGGATTTGCGCACAACTGGCCAACTGCAGTGTGCACAAGTGTACTTCTGCAGTTATGAGAAGTCTAGCCAAAATGAAGACTGACCTCTATATTTATACTGTTTCTACCAGACTGCCTGGGCCGACTTCTCATTCTGGGTGCTAATTACTTAGTATATAACATTTCCTTTTAGCCGACTTCTTCTCTTGGAGGCTAATAACCTAATACAAATCATTCTCTTGAGCTGACTTGTCTTCTAGGGTTCTTAACCAATTATTTAGGGTTTCTTGTTGCTTCCCGGAGTATTCTATTCTCGTCAAGTTTACACGTGGAGGTAAATACCTCTCGCAACTACCATAATATCAACACACACAACGTTCCTTCTTTGTCTCAGAGAGGAACCACACAACCAACTCATGGGCACACCCAACTCATGGGCTTTCTCTCAGGTTGACTTACTCAGTCTGTGTCCTCGAGGATGTCTCACGTAGCTGTAATCATCAACACTCCCTCTCAGCTAGGGAGGCATTCTCCACTAGGCCAAATCTCTCATGGAAGTACTCGAACTTCGTCTTGGCTGTAATCGTCAACACTCCCTCTCAACTAGGGAGGTAATGTTCACCAAGCCAGTTTCTCATGGAAGTACTCGAACTTCGTATTGGCAAGCGGTTTGGTGAAGATATTTGCAATCTGCTCATGTGTAGGAAGGTACTGCACGTGTACTGCTTTCCTCTACAACATGTCTTTGATATAATGATATTTTATCTCAATGTGTTTCGATCTATCATGAAACACAGGGTTCTCAGAGAGCTTCACACATCTTTGGTTATCACAAATAAGTATAGGATCCATCTCATGATCAAATAAATCTGTCAAAAGCTTGCGAAGCCACACTGCTTCGCGGACTGCCACACTCAATGCTATATACTCTGCTTCTGCGGTACTCAAGGCCATAGAGCTTTGTTTCCTGCTACACCAGGAAACCATGGCAAACTCCAAGGTAAAAAAACAACCGAATGTGCTCGTCCGGTCCACTGTACTCTTTGCTCAATTTGTATCGGCATATCCCTGCAAACTCAAGTTCACACTGGAGGCATATCTCAGGCCATATCCCACTGTGCCTTGTATATATCTCAATACATGCTTTACTGCTATCCAGTGAGTCTGTCTTGGCTGACTCATGGATTGACTAAGCACATTTGTTGCATAGCATATATCAGGTCTGTTGTTCACCAGAGACATCAATGATCCAATTAGCTGTGGGTACACGTGTGGATCAATCTTGTATGATTCATCATCATTTATTTTTCGTCAAATCCATCACCATTGGTGTAGACATGGATTTGCATTCTGTCATACTGAACTTTTTAATATCCCCATTGTATATTTTCCTTGACTAAGTAAAAGTCTCATTGGTCCTCTATCATATTTCTTGTCCCAAGAAGTAGTGCATCATACCTAGATCCTTCATCTCGAATTCAGAAGTTGAGGCTTGCTTGTATCCAACAACACGACTTCCTGAATAAGTCATCAAAATCAAGCTCTTGTCACCAACAATGTAATAGTATAGGTTTGGATCAACAACACTCTTGCTGAAACCCAAACTCATCAAGAATCCATCTATCTGATGTAGTTTCCAACTCATGGATGATAGTACAGATGGAAGTGCATCGAGCTACTGGATCAGTATGTCTCATCATAGTTCACTCCCTCTGCTTGTGAGAATCCTCTGACTACAAGTCTCATTTTGTATTTCTCGACACTTCCATCAGCTGCATGTATTTCTGCCTCTTGCAGAGTTTGTCAAGCCCAGACATGCCTTTTATGGCCTACTGCAAAGTCCCTGGGAATATCAACTGGAACAACTGGATCAACTGTATCAATGGCTATCTCCCTCTGGACTACTGAAGAGGAAGAAGGTACTGTCTCTCTTTCTCAATTAGTTTGACTCCTTCTGAGTCAAGTGAGTCCCTTTGAAGTCTGAAGGATAAGCATCTTCCTTTGTTGTTAGCCTGCCTGGAACAAGAAAACAAACGAAAGGAAACAAGACAAGAATATCTCCTAGAGGAGATTCATGAGTACATTTCTAGAATCAAAACATTTTAAGGATTGTTGTCACAGCTACAACACCTACTTGTAATGTAGCAACCTTAGAAATGTAGGTTATAGGCATGATAATTTAAAACAATCAAACCTGGAGTCTTCACTTCCAGTGTGTTGCTCCTCGGGATGCACTGAGATCCTTCTGGATCCATGATTGCACCAAGGGTTTCTTCTTCCTGCAAGTACCCTGATGACAATGATGCCAATAATATATACAAGTGCATACCTGAGAGTGTACACCAATGGAGATTCTGCTTGTTTGACAATGTCATGATTAGCAATGACATTCCTTGACTTCTCTTGGGGTGGTTAATGTTGCTTTCTTTGCACATTACTGGCTCTCATATCAACTGTCTTCAAGCTTTCATTATTTGGACAGTACTTTATGTTTGATAATTTTGCAAGTGTGTCATCTATCACATCGTCTTCATAGCTCACCAAAATTATCACCCGGCCTTGTAACTTTACCTCTCACTTTGGAGCACACCTGCTGTTTCCATAGGGAGGAGCATATTGCCATTTCCTCGTAGCACCTTTTAATATCATATCAAAAAGATTCTTGATCTCTTGTCACTGTGAAGATTCTCAAAAACTGCAAATGAGGGGACTCCATGCATCATTCTGTAGAGACGAGAACTTAACAGTAATTGACTGAAAAGGAGCATTTACGTTTACAGGTCTTGCAGCTCCAAACATCTCAGCAGAAAATTTGTTTGCTGCTGAGCTCATCAGAGGCTTGAGACATGCTTTACATCAGACTTCATGAATGTTGATTGTATGCATTCCCATAATAGCAATTCAGTATATCTCCTAACATTTTTAAAAATCCGCCAGTTTCAAATTTTTGTAATGCCATTTGAGTATGGCACAAGGAGCTTGAAATCTGTAGTCTACGGATTTGAAGTCTGCTTACTAAACAAAGCTAATGGCCCTCCAAGTCTGCGGTCTGCTACAGCAAGAACAGCCCTAATCAGCCTTCTCTTTACTGCCCATAAAAACTTAGTTCTGCTACTGTCCTTGGCCTGATTCTCCTCCTCCTGTAGGTCTGCTGTTTAGGGTACCTGTCGTGGGGGTTCTTCTGCCTGTAGCAGCCTTAAACTTCACCTCAAAAAGTCCAGATACTACCTCAGTTGTTTGCTGCCACAGGTCTGCAATTTTAGGCCGAGTACTACCTCAGTTTCTGGGCTGCGGCAGCCTTAGGTTTCACCTTAGAAAGGGTCCGGCACTTCTTTATTAAGAGTTTGCTGTTTAGGGTCTTCTGCGGCAGCTTTTAGAGGGGCCTCTCCCTTGCTGCGGTCTCCTCTTAGGGTCTTCAACAGGGCTCTCCCTTGCTGCAGTCTCCACTTAGGGTCTTCAACAGGCCTTTCTCTTCCTGCGGTCTCCTCTTAGGTCCGGCCTCAACATTTACCACAGAATTTTTAAAGAGAGGTCCGGCCCTCTTCTCTTTACACCTACAGCAGAGATTTATGGCCTTCCTTCAATCTTGTGCAATGACTTTCTTCAAGTCTGCTCTGATACCATGTTGAATTTTCAATGATCTATGGCTCATGCATTTAATTAAATTTTCTGTTTTTCTTTTTACTTGAACCATAACTACTGCGGCAAACCAAGATCATAAGAAGAATAACCATGCACAAGAACACAAGAAGTATCCTGGGAAGCCCTTCTCAACAAGGGAAGAAAACCCAGCCAATCCTTTGCTATATTCTTCAAGAGAAAGACCTCCCACACCATCACCAAATTTAGCACACAAGAGGGTGCTGTAATTCTCATAATTTCAGACCACAACTTCTGAAATCATGAGATGACACATTGTTAAGTGTGTTTCCTCAATGAGGATTCACCTTTATTTATATAAGACTTACCACATCAAATGATGTGTCTATTGGCACAATAGGGCCGACCTCAATAACTCAAAATATAATTAATAATTACGATATTAATTATCTTTTACATTATGGTGGGGCTGACCTGTACCCTTTACATCACAAATAGGGTTACAGGTAAGTCTGACTCTTGGACAATATAGCAAGGGATCTCATACACCCACTAGTGCTCAGCCACTAGGGGCACATCCATTTGTGCTCAGCCATAGGGATGTCCACATCTCTATCTCACTGCGTCTCATAGGAGAACCGCACTCACTAGTGCTAAACCACTAGGATCACGTTCACCTGTGCTCAGCCACAGGCACATCCAACTCAACAGATCTTCTTTGTCACTGTGTTACACAAGAGAATCATCTGGAGTATCACATCATCTCAACTCTTTGCATAGAGTAGGCTAATAGATCGTTTCATCTCTGTATCAGAATGATACACCCAACTCATGGGCTTCCCCACACGTTCACCTGTGCTCAGCCACAGGCACGTCCAACTCAGCAGATTTTCTTTCTCTCTGTGTTACACAGATGAATCATCTGGAGTATCATCTCAACTCTTTGCATAGAGGAGAACAGTAAACCCATCACATGGGCTCCTCACCCCACACAGGGCACTCAACGTTCAATCTCCGTCTCAGAGAGGAACCACACACCCAACTCATGGGCACACCCAACTCATGGGCTTCCTCACCCCACACAGGGACACACAATGTTCCTTCTCTGTCTCAGAGACAAACCACACACCCAACTCATGGGCTTTCTCTCAGGTTGACTTACTCAGTCTGTGTCATGGAGGATGTCTCACGCAGCTGTAATCATCAACAGGAAGTAGGGCACTTCCACGTGTATCCTCATTGGGATTCGTGGATCCTATGTGCCCAAGAGTTCTAAATTGGCTGCCCTCTGTCACCCGAATCGAGGGCATTTTCTTCATGTTATTCACTTCAGAAATTTCATTTTCCAGCTTTGCATTGTGGCCTAGGACCCTTAAATTTGATCATAAACTAGACAAAACTTAAATGTCTGCATTCTGGAAATTAAATTAAATTTCTGTTTTGAATTTTTTGCATTTCAAACATTTAATTTAATGCAGAAATTTTAATTTCCAGATTACATTTGAGTCTTAATACTTCATTTCTAGACCTTAAATTAGACCCTTTTCATGTATATTGTATTCTGAAATTTACTTTCTTGATTTCTGCTGTAAATTTCTGCAATTTTGTAAAATACCTAGGGTTTCTAGGCTGGGATTGGTAATTTGGACCAATGTTACAAGAACCGAACCGGTCGACCCCAAAAACCGGAACCGAACCGGAACTGGAAAAAAACCGGATCAAAAAACCGGTCACTAAAAATACATAAAATATTCAAATTTTTGAAAAACAAATACATATTCATGTGCATCCATGTGAATCTTTGTCTTTTCCTTCAATCACTCTTCTCTCTGCCCAGTGCCTACAAATAAGACAGAGGTTGGTGTGCAGATACACCACTAAGTCACTTGACACGATGATAAAGAGAAGAGTTCAACATAAGAATTTATACTTGAGTGAAGGGTACATTTTTACTGGGGTCGTGACAGAAGAGTTCAACAAT
>ML813711.1:6365-26081 GCA_009831015.1 Picea engelmannii
CTGTATAAATTGATCACTCCTTCATATTTAAGCAGTTATAATAGACTTCTTATTATAAGAAGTGAGTATTGATTGTGCATTTTTATATGCAGAAGTGACCACATGACCATACTTAGAAGATTCTCCACTTGCGTTTATACACAAGCTTTTGTTTCAAAGATGAGATTTCATAAATTTTGGCCAACATGGTAAAATGTTCCATTATATGATAATATAACATGGAAAAGCTAGGTGGATTAGCTTGACTAGTTGAATGCTTTAAGTTTTATGTAAAGGGTCTTGGGTTGATCTCCAGTCTGATTGCCTCTGTACCTCACTCCATGTCCCACTAGATTATCCTATTAATTGAAATAGTCAACCCAACTCAACTACCCACAAAAGAAAATAAAAAATTACATACACTACTAAGTCAATTGCACAATGAAGGAAAAATGTTGTCCAACGCTACTGTTCGAGGACCTCATGGACCTCTTCCCCAAGTAGGATACTTTATATTTGGCATTTGTATTTAAAAAAAATAAATAAAATGTCCAACCAATCTTGTCCCTAAGAAAAAATTTGAGTGAGCTCCATATTGCTCTTCTAGTAGACATCACAACTGTTGTTCCTACTTTCATCTTGCTCTCATTCCACGATAGACACAACTACCAAAACAACTCACTTTTGTTCCCACGTCATCATTAGTGCTAGTCGCCTGGTCTGGTATGTGTAATATATTCTTCTTTAGAACACATTGGAAAATATCAGATCAAATCCTATGCCCCCATAATTGAAGTCTGTCCACTTCCATATTGCTTTCACCCTAGCACATGTGCGATTACTATCACAACTCAATTGTGCTCCTAGTAGCTCCAATGGCCAACACAGTTAATCTTTGCTATTAGACTAGCGACTAACAAGGCCACCAATGCAACTCATTTGTATTCTCAGCAACATCAGGGGCCAATGTGGCTACCAAAATTGCTTATTTGTGCTACCATCAACACTTGTGGCCAACCCAACTATCATGATTCAATATAACTCATCTGTGATCTCAACAACATCAGTGGCTGAGAAAGCTACAAACAGAACTCATTCATGTTCCTAGCAACACCAATGGTCAGGACAACTACTTAGTCCCTGCAACAACATTAGAAATGCGGGCACCTAAACACTAATACTGCTCTACTGAATTCAGGTGTCTCCCGACAACATTATTCTTAAGCAAGGAGGACACCCAACATCCCTCTCTCTAGCAAATGATCTAACAAATCAACCACCTCCACCATCCTTGTAATCCCCATTAAATATTCAAGAACATCACCATTAACCAAAACATGAGATTTCCATTACTAACCCTCCTACATGTGCACTAACAAACACATTAAATGTCCCAAGTAACAATTTTAATGACAAAACAGATTTATCCTCTGGATCCACATTTTGGACCAACCTACCCAACTTTGTAGTAAAAAATATTCTCAACCAAGTGCCTTTCCTTCATCATAATCTCCATAAAAGGATGTTGTTTGTTGGTATTAGAGGCCTGAACATAACAATAAAATTGCAAGAAGACAAATAACTAACTCAAATAACAAATACGATTTATGTGGTAAAACCCTGACAATGTGTTAAGGAAACATCCATGGGGCAAGATATCGATATCTCTTATTATTCAAGGCATACAACACAACATTACAATTCTTGGGCTTCAAAAGTTACGAGAACTTTTGCTTGTTATACAAACATCCATCAGTTTCGTAAACCAACATTTACAAAAGTAAATTTTACATTTTCTTTTAGTTAATTGTTGTCACAATTTTAACAATCTCCACCTTGACAACAATTTACCTAATACCTTGCCAAAGCCCATTCATCACCTCCTTTGCAAGCCAAGAGAAGCCAAACACCACCGTAGTTTCTCAAATAACACTGGTTTTGTAAACATGTCTGCACAATTTTCTGAGTGTGGACCTTTTTAGATCTACTCCACCTCCATCAATAACCTATATTACAAAATGGTACTTAATATCAATATGTTTCGTCTTACTATGGTAAACTGGATTTGTAGCCAAATGAATAGCACTTTGACTGTCGCAAAATACAATTATGTTGTTCTGCATTCTTCCAAACTCACCTAGAAGACCATTCAACCAAATTTCCTCTTTGCAAGCTTGTGAGGCAACAATGTATTCTGCCTCTGTAGTGGATAAAGTGAAGCTTTGACATCCAACTAATAGATCCTCCTGCAAGAGTAAAGAAATAACCTAAAGTAGACCTTCTCTTGTCCAAATCACCTGCAAAATCTGAATCAACATAACTGCTTACAGAACCACTACTACCATTAAAGGTGATGCAATAATCACTTGTGCCTCTTAGATACAAAATCACCCATTTTATAGCATTCCAATGTTCTTTTCCTAGATTTTCCATGTACTTGTTGTCAACACCCACTACATGTGAAATATCCGGTCTGGTACAAATCATTGCATACATCAAACTTCTTCCTTTTATTCCTCACTACTAGGACATAAACCTGAAGAAATCTTAAAATGGGAAGCGAAAGTGATGTTTACAAGTTTCACATTATTCATCCCAAATCTTAGAAGTATCTTATTCACATACTTTTGTTGTGAAATCTAAAGCTTGCCATTTTTTCTGTCTTTGTGTATTTCAATGCCCAATATTTGTTTTGCTGCTCCTAGATTCTTCATATCAAAAGTCCTAGCCATTTGAGCCTTTAACCTGTTGATTTCATTCATACTTTTGCTTGCAATAAGCATATCATCAACATATAATACCAAGATAATAAATATTCCATTCTTGAAACTTTTGAAGTAAACACAATGGTCATACTCACTTCTTGTAAAATTTTGGCTCATCATGAAGGAATCAAACTTTTTGTAGCATTGCCTGGGTGACTGCTTGAGGCCATACAAAGATTTCTTGAGCTTTCAAACTAATCTTCTTTTGCAATGTTGTACAAAACCATCTGGTTGTCTCCATGTAAGAATGTTGTTTTAACATCTAATTGCGCTAACTCCAAATCAAGCAAAGCAACTAGTGCCAAGACAATATGAATGGATAGAAGCTTAACAACTGGTGAAAAAATCTCATGAAAATCTATACCTTCCATCTTATTACTCCTTTGCAACCAGGTCGACTTTATATCTTTTAATTTTACCATCAACACTTTTCTTCAATTTGTAGACCCACTTACATCCAACAACCTTTGTATCTTTAGGAAGTTCTACTAGGTCCCAAGTTTTGTTTTTCATCACGAAATCCATCTCTTCTTTCATTGCCATCTTCCATTTAGCGTAATCAATATCATTAATTGCTTCCCGATAACAAGAAGGTTCCCCATCGTTAGTTATCAAAACAATGGACGAAACAAAATCAATATACCTCTTAGGGGGATTTCTTTCCCGTGTAGATCTAGATCTTCTTGGTGTTGGTTGTGGAATTTCCTCATTCTCCTGAATATCTTCAACATCTACAACTTCTTTATTATCAGAGGCTTCTTCAAATCCATACCTCTTCAGGGATTTTACAATCTATTGCAACTTACGATGATTGATTTATCAAATATCAAGCGGTTGAGATTGTTTTTGCCCATAACTCTTGATGCAAAGTGGCATTGCTCAGCATGCTCCTTGCTCTTTCTAGAAGAGTCATGTTCATGATCGATTAATCAAATAGCAAGCGGTTGAGATTGATTTTGCCCATAACTCTTGACGCAAAGTGGGATTGCTCAACATGCTCCTTGCTCTTTCTAGAAGAGTCATGTTCATGCGTTCTGCTATGCCTGTCACGCCATTTTGTTGAGGAGTATATATAGTGGTTTTGTCTTATGATCCCATATTCTTTGCAATATTTTCCAAATTCTAAAATTGTGGAATTTTTAAATTTGAATAATCGCATCTAGATCTTCTCGGTGTTGGTTGTGGAATTTCCTCATTCTCCTGAATATTTTCAACATCTACAACTTCTTTATTATCAGAAGCTTGTTCAAAATTTTTAAATTTGAATAATCGCAGGGATGACCTGTCCATACCTCTTAAGGGATTTTACAATCTATTGCAACTTACGATGATTGATTTATCAAATAGCAAGCGGTTGAGATTGCTTTTGCCCATAACTCTTGACGCAAAGTGGCATTTCTTAGCATGCTCCTTGCTCTTTCTAGAAGAGTCATGTTCATGATCAATTTATCAAATAGCAAGCGGTTGAGATTGCTTTTGCCCATAACTCTTGACGCAAAGTGGGATTGCTCAGCGTGCTCCTTGCTCTTTCTAGAAGAGTCATGTTCATGCGTTCTGCCATGCCTATCACGCCATTTTGTTGAGGAGTATATATAGTGGTTTTGTCTTATGATCCCATATTCTTTGCAATATTTTCCAAATTCTAAAGAAGTAAACTCTCCTTCGTTGTCTGTTCTTAAACATTTGATTGTTCTACCAATTCTCTTTTCTACCATAACTCTAAATTGTTTAAATGTATTAAATACAACAACTTTTTTTTTCATAACATAGACCCACACCTTCATAGAGAAATCATCTATAAATATTACAAAATAAGATGCTCCTCCAAAGGAAACTATAGGGGATGGCCCCCACACATCTAAATGTACATAATCAAGAACACCTTTTCTAATTGCTTGCTTTAAATTTTTGTCTACTTTGTTTTCCAAATGTACTACCCAAACGTTGATGCCATAGATGAGTGAATTTAGTCGTCTCCTTAGACACCACTGCAACTTCATTAACTTGAATACTTCCTTCTAGTCTGTAAAGATTTCATGTCTTGATTGCCTTAATTACAACTAAAGCACCTTTGGATACCTTCAAAACTCCACCTTGACTTGTAAACTTATGACCACCAGAATCCAACACTCTTAGAGAATTTTTTTTTTTCTTTAATTCAGGCACATGTCTAACATTCCTTATTATACCATCAAACATTTTTATTTTGACACTTCTGACCCCAACAGTCTTGGGATTATTATTACCCATAAGAACAACTCCACCATCAACTACTTGATAAGAAGTAAATCAACTTCTACATGGGAAAATATGGTGTGACACACCAGAATCTAAAAGCCATATTTCATAGTATTTAGAGACATTACTAATAGACAAGACTTCATCAATCATACTTGTATTTGATTCAAGTGGATTTGCCTATGTTTTGGTGTCTTCCTTGGATTCCTGTCTTTTCCAAGAGTCCTTCTTGAGGTGCCTAGCATTTAAGCTTGCTCTTCCCTTTCGACTTTGATCTGGATGTACCTCTCGATTTCTCTCCCTTTTCTCTGAACCTACCTCTAGCAACCATTGCTTCTGGTGTAGAGGTTTCAATACTTGATTTCCTCAACACCTCCTCAGACAACAAAGCTCCAACCAGAGTATCAAATTCAAGAGTCTCAATTGTACTAAAACTAATGGAAGTGACTAGATGATCCTAGGATTCAAGCATTGAACATAATAGTGTTACTACCTTATCTTTGTCATCAGGTTTAACATCCATACTATTCAACCGACAAATAAAAGTATTAAACACATTAAGATGATCTGCAATTTTCATCTCCATAAGCCTACTGCTGATTCTTCTCCAATAAGGTTAAACAAGACATCATCAACAAGACATCACTGAATTGCATTGAGGGCTCTGACATCCAGGTCTTCCCACTCTTCATCAATCATATTTCCACAATTCAGGGCTTCCCACTCTTCATATTTCCACAATTCAAGGCTTCCCACTCTTCATTGGTCATATTTCCACAATTCGAAGTCATTTTTTTCCATTAAATTTTTCAACGCATTTGCCATCTTTGTCATTAATTCTACACACAAGCTTTCTCCAAATGATTTTTTTTTTTTATTATCTCACCCTCTTAAACTTATATAAATATTTCTTTTTCTAAAACCAATATTCTCCACAAGCAAACAAGGGCAAACTTTTCAAAAATTCAAATTTTCCAAAAAACAAACTTTAGTTTTTCTTTCCTCCTTTTATATATATATATATATATATTTGGTACCTTCACCAAATTACTTGTTGCACAGTTAGACGACTATCGCCAAGTATGAAACCCAGTGACTTTCACCCGACCTGCTCTGCTCTCCTTTGCTCGGCTTCGACTTGGCACGAAACCCTCGTCGACCTCCTCTCTCTCCTCTGCAAATGGACGCCTCACGACCTCCTCTGCAATTGGTCAAGTCCTGAAACAAAAAACTACTGTCTCCTGGGCGGTTTAAGAACGGCCCTTCACCTCACGGTCTCTCCTCACTACGAGCGGATAGAAATCGCCCTTATTTTCTTTGCGCGGATTGCACGAGAAAAAAACCCTCGTCGGCTTGGTTATCTTTCCTCTGCATGCTTCTGCGCGGATTCACCTCGTGGTTTACCTTCCTCTGCGTGTGGAAAAAACGAGTTTCTCTTCCTCAACGTGTGGAAAAACGAGTTTCTCTTCCTCTGCTCGTCGAAAAATGACCAGATTTCTTGAACCCTTGACAATAGACTCGCTTTAAGCGGGTTTCTCTTCTCTCGGCCAATTCGAACTCAGACAGACTTTCTTAACCCTGCTCTGATACCATGTTGGTATTGGAAGCTTAAACATAACAATAAAATTGCAAGAAGAATGACAAGAAGACAAATAACTAACTCAAATAACACACAAGATTTAAGTGGTAAAACCCTGACAGTGTGTCAAGGAAATATCCACGGGACAAGGTGTAGGTATCTCTTAGGGTCACAACACAACATTACAATTCTCAATTCTTGGGCTTCAAAGAGTATATATGAATCTTTCAACCGTTACATAGTTACAAGAACTTCGGCTCGTTATACAAACTCCCATCAGTTTCGTAAACCAACATTTACAAAAGTAAATTTAGTTTTCCATTTTCTTTTAATTAATTGTTGTCACAATTTTAACATTGTTATGTATACTAGCTAGCACTGTTCATCAGTTTCGTAAACCAACATTTACAAAAGTAAATTTAGTTTTCCATTTTCTTTTAATTAATTGTTGTCACAATTTTAACATTGTTATGTATACTAGCTAGCACTGTTCATTATCTCTTACTCAAGGAAAATTTCATTCCTAGAGGACATTTTGAGTACACAAGACCCTTCAGCTCCTTCAAGGCACTTCTACTGGGTAATAATCTGTAGTTGTTCACTGTACCAATCCAAGTCTTCTGGTTAGAAGCTTCAATTATATCCACACCTACTCTTACAAACACAACCTATGACTCAGTTTTCAAGAAAACAATTGACACTCTACAATGGCAGAGCCATTCTTCCAACGTACTCACACCCACTATGGGTTGCCACTCTTCGTTAGGTCTCTTGACTTTCTGACCACTTCTGACAAACCGCCATCTAATTATTACATCTAGAAGACACCACACCAGACTTTTAATTGCCATTTCCAGAAGCTATACTGCTGGAGACTAGGACTAGGATCACCAAAACATTTTAATTTTTTAGTCATACTTTCCCCATTTCAAACAGAAATAGGAGGAGACAAGTTCCTTCTAAGCACGGAGAAGATGATGAGCACCGTGAGGTTAAGTTATCATTATGTGTTGTAAATCCGATCGGAGTTTCATCCTTAGTAGTCCTGTCTTGTAGTATCTAACACTTCTGGGAAACCACCACCGAGTTAGTACATCTGGAAGACAACACCGGACTTTTAATTGCCACTTCCAGAAGCTAGTCTGCTGGAAGTGATACTTTCCCATTTCAAATAAAAATTGGGACAATTTCGGGAGAAAATGATGAGCACCACGGATTTAAGTGCTAACATGTGTTGGAAATCTGAGTTTCATCCTTGTTAGTTTTGTCAGTTTTGTCTTGTAGCATGTTTTGCCTTTAGTGGGTTTTGTTTTTAGGGGAGTTTGTCATTTAGTTCCAATGTCACTCCATCTATGCATCTCTTATAGTTTGCAACTCCTTCACTGCCATTTAAGTGTCTTGTAATTTGTAACTCCTTCAGAGATTCCTTTGTCGGTTACCAAAGGTCTCATTTGTTTAAGAGGGGCCTTTGCCTCTAGAAGGACCTCCATTTTTTGCGGCAAGTGTACATTTTCGATTTAACTATACCAACAGTCTCAGAGTTACCGAACATACTGTCACTTATCTTTTTTATCTTTTTGTCTCATGAGCTATTGCATTAAACAATGTTTTTTCTATTGGAAATTTCACTTATCTATTAGAAATTTCAAATTTCTAAACGGGAGTTTAGTTCTGCTATGCAGAAACTTGAAAAAGTTTTCTATCATTTCATATTCGCCATCATAGCTCATAAACTTTTTAATTTAATCTCTTTTCCTATCACAATTGCTCTTTTCGATCTCCTTTTGAGAACTGCCCTAAAGCAAATGCTGGATAACAAGATTAAACTTATGTAGATGTAAGCATTCCTTTATCCTGGAGTATGCAATTCTCTAAAGAAAAACTTAAGAATAGGGACCCTGCTGTTGACTCAACATTACACCCCTTCCTGTAGTATTGAACATCAGTTTGTATATGTTGGTCATGTTTTATTTATAGTACCAATGATTTATTCTGTTTTTAACATGATCAATGAAGGAATGGCACTGTTGACCTGAGATACAATATTAGTGTATTTTCTCAGTGACAATGAGCCCTCTTAAGTTTGCTCGTTTCAACTATGTTTATTCAGGACTCCGGATATGTCTGCCATGCACGAAGACACCTCACCAAACCTGGAAGTTGTTAAGAAGAAATTGCAGGATGCATTTGGAGTAAGCTTGTCTTTTTCATTTTCCAGATGACATGCAAATAAAAATGCAATGGCTCTTAAATATCCCGATTTAGTGATTGGCTCCTAAAAATAAAACACTGCTATCTAGGTCTCAAGATGTTTATATGTTATTTTATTTCTTTGTGCAGATACAAAACACTTGTTTAGAAACACGAAAGATTATTGTGGAAGTTTGCAACACTGTCACAGAGCGCGGTGCCCGTTTAGCTGGGGCTGGGATTGTTGGAATACTCAAGAAAATTGGTCGAGTTGGCAACGGGGCTACTTCCAGACAGAGGACTGTGGTGGCAATGGATGGGGGACTTTATGAGCACTATCCCCACTTCAGGAAGTATCTGCAGGATGCAGTTACGGAGTTGGTTGGACCTGATGTTTCAAAGCTGATCGCGATAGAACATTCTAGGGATGGGTCAGGTATTGGAGCTGCCCTTCTTGCAGCATCCCACTCGCAGTTTATAGAGAAATGATGGTAGATATTGTCGCAAAGTTTTCATGCATCACAGCCACAGCAAGTAATACAATTTTACAGACCCTCTTTCTGTGATGGTCTCAAGTTTAACCAATCATCTCATTATGTTAGCGTATCATCCTCGTGCACCCTCTTCTTTCATTATTTATATTTAGAGTAGAAAATAATTGTTTGTAATTTTTACCTCTTCATCTAACAATTCCAGGCATGAATAAAGGTATAGAACGATGCTTTTCGTTTTGTGCCCATAGAGATTACGGGCCTCTTGAATTTATCAGTGGCAGCTACCATGTTTAGGCAAATTGGCATTTACATTTGGGGTGTCCAGGATAAGATTTAATCTTTTCAGGTAAGGTGGAAGCAATCCTTCACCAAAAAAGGATTAACTTCGAGAGATTTCTAGCCATCCATTTTCACATGGGTTTTATGTTCTATCCATGGCTTTGACATGATCACTGTAATCAATGGTAAGTTGTTATTGTAGTGGCTGTGATGTTGAGAAATTAATCAAAATAGGTCTAGGCATTTGTTGTTTGTTCTTATCAAGTATATTGGTTAGTTCTTTGTCTCTAAAGGCAAGGTGTCCTTAAGATTTGAATCTCAATGTCCTCATAGTAAGTACCCTACTTTCAGTAACATGCCAATGAACATCAAGAACAAGAAGTGACTTAAAGCATGTTATTTCTTGATTAGTAATTATTGAATTTATTGAAAGAAATTCAAAAGCGCTATATTATCATGTTAAATAAAATCACGAGGACTTTAAGGATTGGTTTTTGTTGTAAAGTTAATTTAAATGTATTGGAGAAATGACAATCATGAAAGTAGTATTACCAATTGATACTTTTTTTACTAGTTTATAGGATATGGTTTGCATTATTTAGATTTTAATGTTTTTTCTTTGTTTTTCTACAACATAGAAAATATATTAAATTTATTACATATTAACTTGAAATGGTGATTTTTGGAACTTTACCTTTAAACTCATCATAGTTAAGTTGTGGTCCAATGTCAATTTGAAATTCTTCTTGAGAGATCTTTGTTTTTCTACAACATAGAAAATATATTAAATTTATTACATATTAACTTGAAATGGTGATTTTTGGAACTTTACCTTTAAACTCATCATAGTTAAGTTGTGGTCCAATGTCAATTTGAAATTCTTCTTGAGAGATCATCTTAGAATATTCTAAGAATGGTAAGAATGGCTCTGATTAAATTTATTACATATTAATTTGAAATGGTGGTTTTTGGAACTTAACTTTTAAACTCATCATAGTAAAGTTGTCCAATGGCAATTTGAAATACTTGTTGAGAGATTATTATAGAACATTCTAAGAATGGGTCAGGTATTGGAGCTGGCCTTCTTACAACATTTCATTCACATTATATAGAGAAATGCTGATGCATATTGTCCCAAAGTTTTCATGCATCACAGCCACATCAAATATACAATTTCAAAAAACTACTCTGATGGTTTCAAGTTTAATTAATCATTTCATTGCATCATCTTCTTTCATTATTGATTTTTAGTTTAGAAAATAATTATCATTAATTTTTATTACTCCATTTAAAAATTAGGCATGAAGAGATTTCTAATCATCCATTTGTACATGGGTTTTATGATTTGTAAATTATTGTGCATATTCAAGTGGGAAATTTTGTCACAATAAATCTTACAAGTTGATCCAATATCTCTATTATTTAGCATTTATTTAATATTATAACTTAATACTACTAATGTAATGCCCAAATTACTAAAATAAATTGAGAATGCAATAAATTGAGCTAAAATAATAAACACCGCACCATCCACCCAATGAACACAAGATATACCATGGGGAAAGCAATATGGGAAAACCTAGCCAAAATGTGAGGACTATGCCTTGCTTTTTTCTTTGAAGGGAAGATATGCAAATACACATAAATATGAACTCACTATGGAGTTGCCATAGACATGTCTATGACTTGTATGGCTACTATAGGGCCTTCTACTTCTTCTGTTTTGCTCACAATATCCTACTCTTTTGTTTTGCTCAACCATGGAAAAATAAATCAATACCACAAGAATAAACCCCTCTTTCCTAGTGACCCAATATTTAACATGTCCTAATGGTTGTCTAGGGTTATTGTTCGGATTTTGGAACTGCTAGAATTTTATTGAAAGTACACATGTGACTAGCTCCACATGTGTGAGTAGTGGACACGATAGATCTTACAAATTTTGACCCCAAAGTGTTTGTTTAATTTTCCCAAATGCTTTTACTTAAGGAGGTGAGAAATTATTTCCTTGACATTCTCTTTGGAGTACCATTTGGCCTTGGCTAGAAGTTGTCATTTTAATCCAACTACCAAAGATCTTGTTGCCCTCATCTCGTTGTTGTGGACATATTCAATAAAACCGTATGCTCTACTAACTTTGCATGAGCTTTTGGTGTTAAGTCCTTGTTATTGTAAGATTTGTACTTGTCCAAAGCCCAACTACAAGTCCTCAAATCTTGCATAACTACAAAAGATCCTACCATTGTCACCTTAGTAAGAACTTCCCATGTTTTAGTGATGGAAGAGGTCCACCACAAGGGAGGCTTGGTGACCTCAAGGGATCAAAGTAGCAAGTATAGTAGCCAAGCCTACCGCCCCTCTCTTGATCACCAAGTAAAGGTCCAGGTCAAGGAAGGATAAGAGGTATAAGGTTGTTTGAGTACTTGCTCGGAACAAGAACACTTTATAGCATGCATATAAGTATTTCCAAGTTCAAACAAGCAATAGATGCCTCTTAAAGACAATAGACATGAAAAGTTGTTATGGTTGTTATGAATTTGCAATGATGATAAAAAATGCAACAATTGACAAGGGAAACTTAACACAAATCCACTAGAACAATATCCAATTGTTAGAAGCAACTTCTGAATGAGTTAGACCACCAATAAATGAGTGTATGCAACAAATTAAAGAGTTATTTGGTGGTTGTAGCAAAATTTTGCAATAACAAGTTTATTAGCAAGTTAGTTAATGTTAGTGTTAGTAAAATTAGTAGAGAGCTTAGGAGAGTTGGAAGAGAGTATTTGTTGACCAATTTCACCACAAGAGAGCTATGTAACTAGTGCCTTTAAGGACTATGGAGTCTTGTAGCAACACATGCAACTAACTTGGAGAATGATCTAGTTGCAACCAAGAGGTAGGACTCAATCTCTAAGGTGCTAGCACATTAGGGCCTTAGAGGTTTAATCTTGAGGAGAAGGATTTCTAGGGTGCAAGCACGTTTGGGCCCTAGAAACCTTTTCTCCCTTCTTGTAGCATCAACTAAGTCAAAATCAAGAAGTCTAGGGATAAAATCCTAAAGTGCTAGCACTTTAAGGATTTTGGAGTCTAACACTAGCAAGGATTACTCAATAAATTTTGGACAAAATTAACCTTGTGAGAGGAGGAAGCACTTATGCTCCTCGCTTAGAGATTCACCAAGCAAGACGTCTAACATGAAAAAGTGAAATTACCATGAAACATTAATAACATGAAGATAAAATTTCAGAAGTTTCACTTCACCAAGATACCATGAGATAAAACCCTAATTGCAGAAATTCCATCCAAAAATCAACAAGAGCATCCACAACTTGACCTTCCAAGCATAACGCATAAGGTAGAGGAGCTAGATAGCCCAATAGGGCTAAACTTTCAGATGTAAGGTCTCTCAAGTGAGAGTTCTGATGGTCCAAAAATGAAATTAGGGTTTGTTTATTTATATGAGACAACCCTAATAGATTTTTCCACATAAATTTGTCAACAACAAATTAGAAAGAGGGTCGACCCCTTAATTTGCCTCTACATAATGTAAAAATAAAATATACATCAAATAAAACCCTCTAAAGGGTGACGTCAAGTTCAAAAGGGGGTGACATCATGCTCTCAAGGTGAAACGTTGGGCCTCCAAAGGCCATGTGGCATCCTTCAAGGTGAAAGGGTGTAAAATGAGGGATGCTCTCACCCCCAAGCCATGCAAATCCTCTGAAACCACACCATCCATCAAACCCTAGCCCAAATCGTGACGTTAAGGGCTAGATGGTGACGTCATAGGACTCCAAAGGCTACGTCCAAGTGTAAGAGGAGTGCAATCTCATCCAAAGGTGATGCCAAGGCTCCTCCAAAGGCAACATCCTTCGCCCTCTGTGCACAATAGCTCTTGGGTGCTCTACCCAGCCTTTGGGATTTCAGCCCATGTATGCGGCATAATGACTAGTCTGCTTAAAACCAAGCCCATATGTCTATCATCCAAGGTTCCAAGGGCATAAGAGCCACTATTTGATGGTGTCAAGTCACTGGATGACTCACTGCTCTCCATCACGCATGCCAAAGTTCTGGAATAAGGCACAACATCCTAGGAACAACCTAAGATGTCCCTCAAAGAACGATGTCAGGGTTATTCAAAACAAAGTAGAATATAAGACAAAGTAAACCATTGTTCATAAGACATGTTAATCCTTAAATTTATGCAAAGTAAGTTGATGCCTACGATACAAGCCATGTAAACAATTCATCCCAGTTTCCCTTTCAAGTATCATCCAAGCCCAAGACCTTGTGAGGGCTACCAAGTTTGAGTATGGGAGGGCCTTCATCCAACCTTATTAGGTGTGCCACCTAGACAAGAAATAAATAACCCAAGTAGAGGGATAAGTCTCGAGAGTGACAAAGGAAAGTAAAAACCCATCAAGAGTAAGTGTGAAGATGTTATGGTTTAGGGATTCCTTCATGGCGTATGGTGTCCATCTCTATGAACGCTTTTGTTGAGGGTGCGCTTGATCTTGAGTTACCCAATATTTGCGTGCCACCTTTTTCCAAACCCCTTAATTAGCCATCTTTCAAATCCTTGCTTTCATTTATAATTTGCTTTAAGGGTCCCCTTTTGTAGGTTTCCAAGATTTAGCATTACTTTTTTCGAACCGGGGTGAGCAATGAATGAGTAGAGCTCAAGTTGGAACGACTTTTGGTGGTCCTTGTTTGCTATGTTCACTTTCTTTTTAGCATCATTTTCTTATTCTTTTATAGCAGCTGCAATCTACCTCTAGGATATCAGCCCCTTTTCATGAGAGTGTGGGCCATAATCAAAGTTTAGGATATATGAAAGGCTTCATGACAGAAAGTGTTAAGTATGGTTGGGAGTGGAACATTACCCTTGGGAGTCCCCCCCAATATTACCCCTTTTCCTTGGGCGGTGACAACACGAGACTAGGGAATAGAAGCTGACCACCTGTTGATATTTCACTTAAGCAATTAACTAGTTTAGCATTCTTTTACTTATTAAACCATTAGCACAATAACTGCATATAAAGTAACACTAAGAGAATAACATTTACATCATGCACAAGATTTACCCTAGGAAAACCCCCTAAGGGGAAAAACCCCCTAAGGGGAAAAACCCAACAAACTTCCTCAATATGGATTTGCTAACCAAGAACAATGCTTCTCTCCAAGAGAGAACTAAAAAAGTAGAAGAACCTCCTCTAACCCTTGACTAGGGAAGAGTAGCGCACCACTTAACCAATATATATATCCAAGAGATAGACCAAAACCCTCCACCAAGTCACCTCCTAGTTGCAACAATGTCTCGCTCTAAAACTTGCGCACTTTTCTTCTTGGCTGTAGAGCTAGTGAGTGTGTACAAATGAGGCGCTGGCCTCCCTTATAAATAGTGGTTTGGCTAGCCTAAAATTAGGTATGGGACTTGTTACTTTACCCTTTTATTTTTTGTTTTACATGTCAAGGCACAATAGGGCCGACTTTTACAAAGGCACAATAGGGCCTCATTAACAAATATAATATAATAATATTCTTTAGGGTTTGTCTTGGTCAAATGCAATAAGGATATCTTCTGAAGCTACTCAATCTTCAACACTCCCTCTTAGCAAGGAAGGTATCCTTCTTGTCACGATCATCATCACTGCTTCTGCATACTTGGTCATTGTCTTATTGTCAATCCAAATCTATATATCATAAGAAGTTCTGCACTTTCACCAGCCTTTCGTACTGGAGTAACATACCAGCCTACGTTGTAGTACCAACCTCCGATGGGGTAGTGTATTGGCATGTGTTGGAGTTACCAACCTGCCCTGGGGTAACATAACAACCTGCGTTGGAGTTACCAACCTGCGCTGGGTTAGCGTACTACCTGCGTTGGAGTTACCAACCTACGTTGTGGCAGCGTACCAACCTGCGTTGGAGTTACAAACATGTGCTGGGGTAGTGTACCTGCTTGCATTGGAGTTACCAACTTGCGCTGGGGTAGCATACCACCCTACGTTGGAGTTACCAACCTACGTTGGGGTAGCGTACCAGCCTGCGTTGGAGTTACCAACCTGCGTTGGGGTAGCTTACCAACCTACGTTGGAGTTACCAACCTGCGCTGGGGAGCACATCACTTCTCTCTACTGGGGATCTCATCATTTCCCTCTACTAGGGATCACATCACTTCCCGCTACTAGAGAACACATCACTGCCTTTCATGAGGGAAAATCCTTTTGGACCACACCAAGCTCATCTCTGAAGTATTCGAACTTCTCTCTTGACAGAGGCTTAGTCAACACGTCTGCTACATGCTCGGCGGTAGGAACATACTTGGAGCTTTACTGCTCCCTTTTGTATCATCTCTCACCGAATATAATGGTACTTGATCTCGATATGCTTGGACTTGTTATGACACACTAGGTTCACTGACAACTTTATGTAACTCTAGTTGTCATAAAAGATACAAGTTTCCTCCAACTCGAGATCAAACAATTCTGCAATCAACTTCCGAAGCCACAATGCTTTGCCGCAAGATGACCATGCTGCCACATACTATGCCTCTACGGAACTGAGTGCCATATAGGTCTTCTTCTCACTCAGTCACGAGATCACATCTGATCCAATACTAAAGAAATATTCAGATGTGTTTTCCGGTCTATGACACTACTTGCCCAATCTGAATCTGCAATCTTATCTCACACTCCGAGATATATCTATGTCCATAATCGATTGTACCCTTTAGGTACCTCATCACATGTTTTTCCATAATCAGGTGAACATGTCTTTCACCGCAAAACATATATTTGTCCTCGTGTTCTTCGAACCAAATTTTCACATCACATTGTACCAACTTGGTACACTTGCTCAACTGCAACTCAATCAACACAATCATGTGTTGGCTCTATGTGTTTTTTGCAAAGCACTATCTTTCTCACTGTCTGAGAGTATGTCCTCTACTCTCTCTGCAACTCGTTCCTTCTGGAACCGGGACTTTGCACTTGCAACTGCTTTTTTCTGAAACTGAGAATGACTGCTCCATTCTCATTGTAGTCGCTGATTTTTTAGAGTAGCTCCTCTACTCCATTACGATAACAGATTCATTTTCTCCCTATGAATCTCATATTGCACCGACTTCCTTTAATGGAACATGGTTGTTCTATATATACTTCTTCTGATTACTGGAGCAAGTGTCTCGTCATAGTCTTCTCCCTCTTGTTGGGAGAATCCTTTGGACATAAATCAGGATTTGTACATCTCTATGAATGGTCCTAGGGAGGTTGCTCCTCCTTACTGGATCGTGAGGTCTGACTCCCTATGAACTCTAGCTCTTTCTGAGCTGGTACTTGGTGGGGCCGCCCACCTCACCACTGGTGGAGTCATCTTCTCCTCATGATATGGCTACTCAATGCTATATGGCTTTGCATCTTACAAAGTGTCATGAGACCACACTGGTGTCTTCCTGATTACTGCAATGATTCTGGGTAGGCCCTTCCGACTCTACTAACTTTTCATGCTCCTTCTGAGCCTTGACCTCTTATGAGACTACAATATCCTCAGAGGCTCTGCAAGATATGCTTGGTGTTGGATACCGAGTCTTAATATGAAAATCTGAGTCAGACTCCAAACGAATTATGCTTCCTGTCAAGGTGGCCTCATTATCCATTGACCATGTCTTCTCATCAGGAAATTGCAGGACACTGTGAGTTCTATTATAATGTGTTCATTTTACCATAGACAATGTCACATCATTGTCACCCAACCATAGGCATTTACATATGCCACCCCTGAGCACATAAACTATTTCTTGATTTTAAATGAGACCTTGTTGGATTCTCGTACCAGGGATAATGATCCAACAAGCTAAGATAAAAATGCATAAAATATAATGTTAATAAACTTTAAAATGAAATCAAATACGAAGGGTGCATACTGGGAGCATGCATTTATCAAATTGTTTGCTTGATATGTATGATTTCTAGATGAATAATGACACTTCTTCACAACTTGTACTTGGCCCTCATGATACAACAATTCTCCAGTGCTTTTACTTCCTAAAGTTTTAATGTGGGAAGAAATGGGATACAACTATCAATATCACTTTATATGAATCAAGTGCTTCAGAAGCACTAAGTCCTATATCACAGAAGATATAGTTCATCTGGATCATCTTCTTTTGTTCTTTTCCGATCAGGTTCATCTTCTCATGCGAAATTGGCATGATGCCTTTTAAACTTCTTGGTTTTATCTTGGTCTTTTTCTTGGGGACAATTTCTTGCAATATGTCACATCTTCTGGAAAATGAAGCATTTGAATCTTGAGAGAGATCTTTATGAGAATCTTGTCCTTTATGAGGCTTCTGAAATCTTTTGTGAGAGTGAACTTCTTTCTTGTTCTTTCCTTTTCTCATGTGAGTTGTTAGTGCTTGATCTTCATTGCTTTCTATCTTTTCATTTCTTTCCTCTAATCTGGCTTCTTCTTGAGTACAATCTTCCCACAACCTGTTGAACTTAGTTAACTTTCTTCTAGAGCAAATTCCTTGGATGAAGGATTCCCAAGAATTTGGAAGACCATTTAATGTGGTCATCGTTATCTCAGCTTCTTCAACTGAGTCTCCAATAGCTTCAAGATGTTTTTTAATATATGATACTCTTGTGAAGTAAGATTGTATGGTTTCTGAATTTTGCATCTTTACATTCTTGAGTTGTGTCCTCAAGATCATTTTTCGATTGATGTTCTTGCCTTCAAATGGATGGGATAAGGCATCCATCATTTTCTTTGGGGTTTTTAATGCTGAAACATGAGGAATCAAATGGTTTTTGATGGAATCGACAATGATCCTCTCTTCTTTGATCATATCCTTCTTATATTTGTCTTTGGCCTCATCTCCCTCTGCCTCTTCAATATCTTGTTCAACAAAACTTAAAAGGTCATTCTCTTCTAGAATGAGCATCATTCTGTACTTCCATGCTCAGAATTCATCGACTCCTTTAAGCTTTTTGTCAAGCTTGGTACTGGTAGTCATCCTGCCCGGAACAAGTCAAAATAACAAATGACTTTTCAAGATGAGGATCTTAAACCTTACCAGAGATATTGTTGAATCAAAGATGAAATCTGTCACAAAACCTGCAATAGTTGCAACCAGACCTAGGGTTTATGAGGAAAACCTAATTTTTCAAATTATGAAATCTTGAGTTCTGATCTAGGGAATGGATTCGCCCTTCCTAGGTGTGTTCCTAGGTGTGGTTATTTTGTCCAACGTCCTTCTTAAACAGGGAAAATGTCACACTTAGGGTTTATGCAGTTGCAGGCAACTGCAACAATAGTTGTAGTTTTATAAAATTTCGTCAAACTGAGAGTTTATGCACAAGAGGAGGTGTGTTAGGGTTATGAGAGTCTCCCTAAGCTCTTAGCTTCTTTAGCGAGTTCTTATGTGATGTGAAGATGTCTTCTTTCAGGCATGCTCTGAAACCATGTTGATATTTCACTTAAGTAGTTAACTAGTTTAGCATTCTTTTACTTATTAAACCATTAGCACAATAATTTCATATAAAGTATCAATGAAAGAATAACATTTAAAACATGCACAAGATTTAACATGGGAAAACCCCCTAAGGGGAAAAAACCAACAAACTTTCTCAATATATATTTTCCAACCAAGAACAATGCTTCTCTCCAAGAGAGAACTAACAAAGTAGAATAACCTCCTCTAACCCTTGACTAGGGAAGATGTTCGACAACATAGGTATAACAACAGAGGACGAACACCTTTAGTAACCACTCACATAACCAGATCAAAGATCAATACACCGATGTTTTCACGTGTAAAACCCCTATGGGGAAACATCCACGACCCTAACCAACGCGACCCACTTGGAGCAGTTTATTAATGCAAAGAAAAAGATTACAGAGAGATTTTACAAGAGAGTTTCTCACAATCGATCATCAACAAATGACCCTCCATGCTCTTTAAATAGAGATCATGGACCAATCGGGTGTTAAGCCACAAATCAATGGTCGTTAAGATCGAGGAGAGTATGAACCGTCAGATCACTCTATGTCAGGAACATATCGTGACCGTCGGATTTCCTAACTACAAATGCATACTAATGCATACTAAAGAAACACACTAGAAAATACACTTTTACCTAACAACACAATAGACCAAGTAGATCTTACTAACTCCTAAGTGTCTAAATAT
>ML813711.1:30506-75399 GCA_009831015.1 Picea engelmannii
AATACACTTTACAATTTTAGCATGAACTTTTTCAAAAAATGTAACAAAAGAGAGACTTGAACTCAAGACCTCTTACTTAATAAGGCAACTTTTAACCAAATGATCTAGAAAAACATATTGTAATGTTTGTTCAGAAGGATGATTGGGGGTGTTGTTGTTTTTGTTGTTGTTGTGGAAGACAACCTTATAGAGCGTGCTAAAAAAAACTCTTTTCACACAAGAAAAAAATTTTCTCGATGACAACAAGGGTTAGATCTCGGTTAGCTTACCCGAAAGATGCACCTTTTCCTACCTATTTCTGATTTGCCGAGATCGCACAGGGCATGGTTCAAAGAGCATACTCAGATCTAAATGAGTACCAACCCGGAAATAAATAAAACAAAACCTAAATAAAACCAAAATACTACTTTGCAATAATTAAAAGAAATGCATATTCAAGCTTTATACCTTCGGATCTAACTATAATGGTCGTATCTTGGGCAAACAGAAACCTTTTTGAGTGAAACAAAAAGTGTTCCTGATTGAAATGAGTGCTCTAGACGCAATGGAATAGTCCTCTCAGCCCAGAAATGTACGGAAGTGACAAAAAGTGGAGATGAGGCAATTTGGCTTCACGATCTCGATCTACAACATGAGCGAGTCTTCAAATAGGCTCTGATACCTTGTTCGACAACACAAGTATTCCAACAGAGGACGAACACCTTCAATAACCACTCACATAACCAGATCAAAGATCAACACACTGATGTTTTCACGTGGTAAAACCCCTACGGGGAAACATCCACGGCCCCAGCCAACGCGACCACTTGGAGCAGTTTATTAATGCAAAGAAAAAGATTACAGAGAGATTTTACAAGAGAGTTTCTCACAATCGATCATCAGCAAATGACCCTCCATGCTCTTTAAATAGAGATCATGGACCAATCGGGTGTTAATTCACGGATCAATGGTCGTTAAGATCGAGGAGAGTATGAACTGTCGGATCACTCTATGTCGGGAACATATATTGATCGTCGAATTTCCTAACTACAAATACATACTAAAGAAACACACTAGAAAACACACTTTTACCTAACGACACAATAGACCAAGTAGATCTTACTAACTCCTTAACCAAGATATCCAAGAGATCGACCAAAACCCTCTACCAAGTCACCTCCTAGTTGCAGCAGTCTCTCCCTCTAAAAATTGCATACTTTTCTTCTTGGATGCAGAGCTAGTGAGTGAGTGTACAAATGAGGTGTTGGCCTCCCTTATAAATAGTGGTTTGGCCAACCTAAAATTAGGTCTGGGATGACCTATTACTTTACCCTTTTATTTTATGTTTTACATGTCAAGGCACAATAGGGCCGACTTTTACAAAGGCACAATAGGGCCTAATTAACAAATATTATATAATAATATTCTTTAGGTTTTTTCTTGTTCAAATACAATAAGGATATCTTTTGAAGCTACTCAATCTTCAACACCACCAAGGTGAAAGAAGGCAACCTAGACAATTTCTCAAGCAAGTGATCCACTATCCCACTTCAACCAATTATCTTTGTCCACATGCCTAATAAATTAAACACAACACCTTGCACGAAAAAATGACTAACCATACCTCATGGTGACGTTGACTTACTAAACCCCATACCCTAGGTTGTTTGAATGTGATGAGCCTTGGTTGATGCAATTGAGAGGAAAACAAGGGGATTTGTTGGGATTCCATATGTAGACATGTTGATCATCATCATCATGGTGTATATCGTGTTCTTCAGTCCATGCCTCGAGATATGATCTCCTCTAATTACCCTTAGGCATGGGGAGGGGGTAACATTTGGCTCTAACATGGGGACATGCGCTCACCGTAGAGTGCATGAGAACCTCAACATCTCTAGTCGTCCAAGACCTGCAATCCTGCATCCATTTCAACCAACAAAACACTTTAGAAGTACATGTTGGTGGATGTTATCCACCAGCTATCATCTATAATCCAAAACCATACTGAAAAGATAAATTTTCTTAGCTACAAAATGATAAGCAAAAATGTAATTTCCTAACATGTATTTAAAATAAAAATGCAACATGTATATATGAAAATGCAAGACTACACTAACATGATATACATGATACAATATATATATATATATATATATATATATATATATGAAATGCAAGATGTAAATGCCCTAATCTACCTACCCTATTCTAAGTTAGGTGAAATGCTAGGTACAATCATATGACCAATGAAACCATTCTAGGATTGTATCAAAATGTCTATCCCCGTGCTTTGTCATAAACCATAACAAGGAAAAGTCAAGCACAAAAAGAATACGAGTTAGAGAAATCACTATATCATATCCGATTATAAAATCCAACTCATGGAGGTGGGAGGGAGGCAAAAAATCATGTAAGGAGGTATCACCACAACCCTACCCTATCCATCCCGGGACAAGGTCCAAAGAATTAGATGAAGGAAAGTCCTCATCCTCAACTATAAGGCTATCACCTAAAGATAAAGAAGAAGGGATGAGAAGGAACCTATGGAAAACTCCAAAGTTTCCCATGGAAGAAGAAAGAGAAAAGAAAGGGATCAAACTAGAGCTAGAGAAAAAAAAAATATCTGAACCCAAGGCTTGTTGGTCATGTGTATGAAACCAAAAACCCTCATGACAAGCCATAACATGAAAACAATTGTGTCCTACATGTGAGTGATTGTTGTCATGAAATTTCTCAACTGTATCTATAATGGAATATCAAGGTGAAAGAAGAGGAGGCTGGAAAATCTCAGCACAAACATCCTGCTCCAGGAAAACCATGTTCTTTCCCTCATCAAAATTAGAGCACAATGGTGGTTGAAAATTATCTTCATAGAATAAATCTAAGTGCTCAAAATAATATGTATCAAACCCCCAAGATACAACTAGAAATCATCATGATAACACATAGATAAGTCATCCCTAGGTGGTTGGAACAAATCTGTAATCATGTCATCTTTGTGTTGCCAAACATCTGAATCAGTAGCAATCACATATGGTTGTTGTAAAGGAAACAATTGAAAATGACCTTCAATGTCGTAAATGAGATCTCCATTAGGAAAAGTCACATCCCATTTACGTCTCCCAACATGTATAAACTCATCAGCATTCTCAATATCATCATCACTTTCATTATAACATGAAGGGTCTAACACATCCAAGGGTTCCTCTAGCACATCTTCACTTTCCAATTTATGAAATACATCAACATCGAAAACTTGGAAAGGAGTGTGGCTTACCATACTATTTTCTTCTTGTGTGGGAGGAATGAAGGCTTGGATGACTTCATCAAGTGGAGGAGAAAATACCAACATTTTTTGTTCAAGAGGAGCCTCTTTTTGGATTAGGTCTTCAACAAGGTGTGTTTCATCAAAGTGTTGTTCTTCAACATATTCACAAGGAAACTCATGTTCATGTATTTGGTGATATTCCTCATGATTCACCTCTTCAGGCTCTCATTCTTCAATCAAGTCTTTATTGTCTTCAATAGATTCACGAGGTGATTCTTTCTTCTCTTCAAGGGATTGATAACCCTATTCATAAATCTCTTCCTTGGGTTCTTGGTCTTAACTATGGTGCACCTTCCTAAGATCTTCTATAATCTCAGTGGTGAGCCCTTCGTCCTCAAGGAATAATGTGAGATCTCGAAGGACATCTTCATATGTCTGATAATTTGGGTGCTAATACTCAATAAATATACTAATGAGATCTATGAGTGAAGATATTCCCTTTGGATTGCAACAATCCTTGAACCAATCTCGTACTTCTGAGGGAAGACAATATATAAATAACTTTATTTCTATGTTCTCGTAAGGAATTTCTATTTCCCATAGATACTTAAGGAACTCTACATTATGAATGATGAAAAAACTCTCGAATTTTGGGTGGTCTCCCAACCATCTTGCATCAACATCAAACTCATTTGGGTATTCATGAATGTTCTCAAAATCAATAGAAGGATATGTTTCATGATAATCCAAGGGTTCCATAGTTCCATCACTTAAGAGTATACAATCTTAAAATGTTGAGAGTAGGATGACACCTTGGAACAGTAGAGTCGCTAGATGATCCCCCTTGGATCATCAAAGGAAGGTGACAGAACTACCCTAAGTGGAGTCGCCAGGTAAGCTTGTAAGATAAGAGCTTTGGGGAAAGCTTACCAAAGATAATGTCATTGAGGAGAATGACTCAAACCTCCTCGACAACGATGCCAAAATTTTATCGCAAGGTTTGTACTTGTGCAAAGCCCCACTACAAGTCCTAAAATATTGCTTAACTACATAAGATCCTACCAATCTCACCTTAGTAAGAACTTTTGTTTTAATGATGGAAGAAGTCCACCATAATGGAGGCTTCCCTGGTGACCTCAAGGGATCAAAGTAGCAAGTATAATAACCAAGCCTACCGCCCCATCTATTGATCACCGAGTAAAGGTCTAGGTCAAGGAAAGATAAGAGGTATAAGGTTGTTTGAGTACATGCCCAAAGCAAGAACACTTTATAGAATGCATATAATTATTTCCAAGTTCAAACAAGCATTAAATGCCTCATAAATACATCATACATGAAAAGTTGCTATGGTTGTTATCAATTTGCAGCAACGAATAATAATACAACAATAGTAAATAAATTATAACAACAACAACAAATATTGATCAGAACAAGGGAAACTTAACACAAATCCACTAGAACAATATCCAATTGTTAGATGCAATTTTTGAATGAGTTAGACCACCAATAAATGAGTGTATGCAACAAATTAGAGAGTTATCAGGTGGTTGTAGCAAACTTTTGCAATAACAAGTTTACTAGCAAGTTAGTTAATGTTAGTGTTAGTAAAATTAGTAGAGAGCTTAGGAGAGTTGGAAGAGAGTATTTGTTAATCAATTTCACCACAAGAGAGCTATGTAACTAGTGCCTTTAAGGATTATGGAGTCTTGTAGCAACAAATGCAACTAATTTAGAGCTTGATCTAGTTGCAACCAAGAGGTAGGACTCAATCTCTAAGGTGCTAGCACATTAGGGCCTTAGAGGTTAAATCTTGAGGACAAGGATTTCTAGGGTGCAAGCACGTTTGGGCCCTAAAAACCTATTCTCCCTTCTTGTAGCTTCAACTAGGATAAAATCAAGAAGTCTAGGGATAAAATCCTAAAGTGATAACACTTTAGGGATTTAGGAGTCTAAACCTAGCAAGGGTTTCTTGACAAATTTTGTACAAATTTAACCTTGTGAGAGGAAGAAGCACTTATGCTCCTCTCTTAGGGTTTCACCAAGAAAGACATCTAGCATGAAAAAGTAAAATTACCATAAAATGTTAATAGTATGAAGATAAAATTGCATAAATTTCACTTACTTCACCAAGATACCATGAGATAAAACCCTAATTGCAGAAATTCCATCCAAAAATCAGCAAGATCATCCACAACTTGACCTTCCAAACATAACGCATAAGGTAGAGGAGCTAGATATCCCAATAGGGATAAAATTTCAGATGTAATGTCTCTAAAGTGAGAGTTATGATGATCCAAAAGTGAAATTAGGGTTTGTCTATTTATACGAGACAAACCTAATATATTTGTACACATAAATTTGTCAACAACAAAATAGAAAGAGGGTTGACCCCTTAATTTGTCTCTACACAATGCCAAAATGAAATATACATCAAATAAAACCCTAAAAAGAGTGACGTCAAGCCCAAAATGGGGTGACGTCATGCTCTCAAGGTAAAACATTGGGCCTCCAAAGGCCATGTGACATCCTCCAAGGTGAAAGAGTGTGAAATGAGGGATGCTCTCACCCCCAAGACATGAAAATCATTTGAAACCACGCCATTCATAAACCCTATCCCAAATGGCAACATCAAGGGCTATATGGTGATGTCATAAGCCTCCAAAGGCCACATCCAAGTGAAAGAGGAGTGCAATCTCATCCTTAGGTGATGCCAAGGTTCCTCCAAAGGCAACATCCTCCATCCTCTTTCCACAATATCTATCTGGTGCTTTTCCTACCCTGTGGGATTTCAGCCCATGTATGCGGCATAATGACCAACCTGCTCAAAACCAAGCCCATATGTCCATCATCTAAGGTTCCAAGGGTGTCCAAGCCACTATTTGAGGGTGTTGAGTCACTGGATGACTCGTTCACACGTGTCAAAGTCCTACAATAAGGCACAACATTTCGGGCACAACCCAAGATGTCCCTCAAAGAATGATTTCAAGGCCATTCAAAACAAAGAAGAATATAAGACAAAGTAAACCAATGTTCATAAGACACGTTAGTCCCTAAATCATGAAATGTAAGTTGATGCTTAAGATACAATCTGAGTAAATAATTCACCCTAGTATCCCTTTCAAGTATCACCCAAGCCCAAGATCTTGTGAGGGCTACCAAGTTTGAGTATGGGAGGGTATTCATCCAACCTTATTAGGTGTGCCACCTAGAAAATAAATAAATAACCCAAGTAGAGGGATAGGTTCTGAGAGTGACAAGGGAAAGTAAAAACCCGTCAAGAGTAAGTGTGAAGATGTTATGGTTTAGGGATTCATTCATGGCTTATGGTGTTCATCTCTATGAGCACTTTTGTTGAGGGTGTGCTTGATCTTGAGTTACCCAATATTTGTGTGCCACCTTTTTCCAAACCCCTTCATTAGCCATCTTTCCAATCCCTGCTTTCATTTATAATTTTCTTTAAGGTTCCCCTTTTGTAGGTTTCCAAGCTTTAGAATTAATTTTTTGGGACTTGGGAAAGCACTGAATGAGTAGAGCTCAAGTTGGACCAGATTTTGGTGGTCCTTATTTTCTATGTTCACTTTCTTTTTAACATCATTTTCTTATTCTTTTATAGCAGCTACAATCTACCTTCGGGCCGTCAGCCCCTTTCTCATGAGAGTGTGGCCATAACCGAGTTTTAGGATATATGAAAGGCTTCATGACAGAAAGTGTTAAGTATGGTTGGGATAAGAACATTACCCTTGGGAGGCCCCCCAAGTATTTCCCCTTTTCTGTGGGTGGTAACAACATGAGACTAGGGCATAGAAGTTGAACACCAAGGTGAAACAAGGCAACCAAGAAACTTTCTCAAGCAAGTGATCCACTATCCCTTTTTAACCAATGATCCTTATCTAATGCCCAATAAATTAAACACAACACCTTGCATGAAAAAAGGACTAACCATACCTCATGGTGACGCTGGATTACCATGCTCCATACCCTAGGTTGCTTGAATGTGTTGAGCCTTGGTTGATGCAACTAGGAGGAAAACAAGGGGGGATGTTGGGTTGCCATCTGTGGACATGTTGATCATCATAATTATTATGGTGTATATCATGTTCTCCATTGTGGGAATCGAGACATGATCTCCTATAGTTACCCTTAGGCATGGGGGGGGGGTTGGGTAACAGTCCTCTATGGTAGGTAAGACTTTCTCGTTATTTTCCTATTATAACATAGAATACTCATAGAGTTTCAAATTTTCCACATTCATTATTGAGTAATTGCACATTTATGGAGGTAGATTGACTCTGTAGGCACATTGCCTACCCATTCCAACACTTCAAAAGGACCATAACGCAGAACACTGATCTTCTTGCAAGGATCCTATAACCTTTCTTTGTTTAAATGCAATTAGAGTCTAGATGTGGTCTCCTTCCTTGAATGTCTTCTCAACTCTATGTCGGTCATGGTGGGCCTTGTACTTTTCTTGTAACTTCTTCAATGTCTCATATACTTGAAAATGGATATGATTGATCTTATCAATGAATATTTCAACCTTGAATGCTTCTCATGTGGTTTCTTTCCTTTCTCCCCCATGCCCATATACACCATCTAAACGCAAAGGTGACATATATCCAAATCAAGTTACAAGAGGGGACTTACTAGTGGAAGTGTGAATTACTTTGTTCTAAGAGTTTTGAATATAAATCAAATTTCTATCATAATTCCTTGGACACTTTTGATTGTAACTGCTCAAAAGATAAAATAATGTCTCAATTCACTACTTTTGTATGCCCATTTGTATGCAGATGAAAAGTTGTAATTTTTTTCAAATTGTCGTCTATCTCCCAAAGTGTACTCCAAAAGGAACAAAGAAATTCGGTATCTTTGTTTGAGATGATGATCCTTGATATTCCAAAGTGCACCCAAACATTTTTAAAGTACATGATTTCCGCATATTGTCTCTTGATGGTCTTTTTACAAGGCATAATAATGCACATCGTACTAAACATCTTGTAGAAATTTCTGAATTGTAGAGTTTAATGCAAAGTAAAAATTTCACCTCTTAATAAGAGGTTTCTCGAATCTTAACCTTTTGAATTTTCATCCTTAGGGTTGTTATGATATATTAACAAAACAATAACAACAATGAACTATACTTAATTCTTAAGAACCCCAATCCACTAGGAAATTCAAGAGAAAAGATGTCAATGTATTCCAATAAGTTTCATCCCTCTAGGGTAAACTTATCGTGCATATAACATATTAGAAAACACTTATGAGAGTTGTTAAAACAACATTAAATATTCCCTTGTATTATTCAATTATAATGTTAACTCACTTAACATATTCACCCTTAACTTTTGTTCAATCAATAAAACATCTATTTTTCGAAATTGCAAACCATGAAGAATATAGATGGCTGGAAATAAAATTTGCAATTTACAGAAGTATTGGATAGATGGAAACTTCATTGATATGGATAAAGATGAAATTCACGTACATACCATATCCTTTTCACAAGGCTATTGCAATCCACTATATCTCCAAAACACTAGTTAGGGGAAACCAAGAAAAACCTAGCTCGCACCAATGAGATCCAACAAGTATGCATCATATAAGAATGCCCTCCAAGAAAATATGCCTCCTCTTCTTCTCTTCACTAAGTAAAACCTAGGGTTTCATCTCAAAACTCTAATTTCCAAATATCCAAGGGATGAAACCCTAACCCTGGTTGTCAACATTTTCTAACAATCTCAAGAAACATTAATGACTTTGTGTGTGTGTGTGTGTGTGTGTGTGTGTGTGTGAGAGAGAGAGAGAGAGAGAGAGAGTACATATGAAGATCCAATAGAGGAAGTAGAAGTGGTATGCTCCTCTTGATCACATCTCTACACAAGAATGATGAACAAGAATGGATGTGTATAATATCATACCTCCAATATATTCTTCACAAGAGTAAACCCTAGTATCTCACAAGATCAAGCTCCCAACAAAGACATCCTCTTTCCCTTTCATAACTTCTCTTAGGGTTTCTTCATGAACCCTAGTTCCTTGCTCCAAGAAGACAAGTGCAAAAGGAAGGGTACAATGATGATGATGATGAAAGGACTCTCTCATTTCTTTATATATATGAGAAGTAAGGGAGGCCAATAATACATATGTGGGCCTATACCCTTACAAGCAACCTACAATAACACATGTAGGCTCACAGATGTGGAGAAAAACACCTAGGGTAAACTTGTTAATCTCTAAAGTGATTTTTTCCACCAACAAGGCTCCAAATGCAAGGGCATTCCATGAGGTGTGTCCAATTCTCCTCCTACAAGCCACCAACAAACCTCTTAAGCCATGTACTCCATTGGGTCCTCTCCCCCTACATTAACATCGTTCGCAACCCAGGAATCCCCAAGTCAACTCCAAGATTCCATGCAAGAATTCAAGATACCTTTCAATGTATAGGGTCCAACACCCTCTTCCATGATGATGAATACTTATATTCCTATGCATGACATTCTCCAAGAAAGTAACCATCTCCATGTGTCCATCATGTAGAATATCACTAAAGTTGTCTGAAGATCTCCAACACCCTAGGGAATAATATGATGGAAGCACCCAACTGAGGTCAAGCAACCATTGAGTAAGCCATATACAATGTGAAAATCCATCATAGACCATTTATCATGTGAAAATATATCACATACCATCTAGGGATTAATCATGCACCTTATACCCAAAATCTCATGAAGCATCCCAAAACATGGTGTAAACATTTTTCGAGTAACCCCAAGAGTTAACACTCCTTTGCAAGGGAAGTGTTTTCATCGATACTTATCAACTCCATTTGCAACTCCACCAAACCTGCCACTTGAAAATTTATACTTGCTATAGTCTCAAAATCAACCATTGTCTCTTGAAAAGGAAAAATCACCCATGTTATCACAACATCTCAATCCTCCAAAGAAAACTAGCCACTTGTGAATATGAAGGAACATAACCTTGGAATAGAAGAAACCTTCCAAACTTCAACATCCCTCAAGTCAACATCATGGGCCAAAATCAATGGACACCTCATCATGAGTTGTCTAGGACATTTTTAATGATAATCACATCTCCAAACATGACCAATATATGTGGATCACATCTATTAGAGTCACAAACTTGATATAAATATGCACAAGTTAACTCCTCTATCCTAAAATACCAAGCTCGTGGTATAGGTAATAACCTATACAAGGTTACCAACAACTTGTCAATATGAGAATCCCTCTCATGTATCTCAAAACCTTTGGCAATTGAAGAAACAACTAGAACATGGTCAATTCTCTCATCCTGAGAGAATCCTCTTGTAATTGGAGCAAGATCCACATCAAGTTTAACTCCCTCTATGTTAAGCCATAATCCTCATTCATTATTAGTATATTAGTTATGGTTACATTGGCTTAGAGGTAGGTTACATTATGCTCATTTTATCTCAATTTTATAATAAATGAGTTTCATTTGTATAGGCATCTTGTTTTGTTCATTGGATATATTGTAAAGAGATGTTTCCCCCTCAAAGTGGCTTCTTATTTTTTTACTTTTTATCATTCTAAAGGCATGGATTTACTTTTTCTTTCTATTTTTATGTTATGGAAAATTTGGTACATACATTTGTTTCAAAGCATACGATCCTTGGTTGAGTCATTCAAAACAAGCCATCCTACCATTTTCGTTATAATTTAGTTTTGGAGATGTTTTACAGTGTGAAATTTTCACTTCACTAACTTGACATAGTGAAGTAACTATGGTAAAATTTTCATATTCTTATTTGTTATACTTTTCAAGTTACAAGTTGTGGAAGTAGGGTTTTTGACTAGTCCTAAAACTAGTCTCAAACACGTGTTATGGCTAAAACAATCATATATGATTCTAGAAAGATTCAAATTGATTGCCACCAATTCAATTGAAATATGATGGACCATATTTTTTCATTTCCAAATTTCAAAATCATAGCAGAAAAAGTGGACATGTGGCATGCCATACAAGTTTGTTCTTTTGAAAGGATAAAAAACCACAAGTTTTGGGAAATTTACCATGAATTTCTTTTGGCACTCCAAAATTTGGTCAAAGCTATGCCATTGTTGAGAAGACATATCATGCTAATACAACCAAAATTTCAAACTCATATGGGTAGAAATTTCGGAGCTACCTCAGGTGGAAGGTTGTCCAACAAGATAGTCTACAAATCAAGGTTTGAAAGGTATGTAACTTACAATTGACATAAATTTGATTGAAAAAATATGTTTGACGTGATTCAAAAAGTGTGGTAAAATTAAAATATAGAAGAACTATAGACAAATATTATTGTTATCCCACATGGAAAAGGGTGGTGCAAAAGGTTGTACACCAATCAAGCCTCCAAAGATCTAAACCATGACTCATAAAGAAAGTGAATATATAAATAACAGACTATCCAATTTGGAGAACCAATTTAAGGAATTGAGTGATAGGTCAATGAAAAATGTTTATTCAATAAACACACAAAGAAAAATAAAAATTAAGATGGAAAATACGAAACAAAATATGTTGGCTAGGCTCATACTTCCCCTAGATGAGAGGCTCCTTTAAAGGTAGTATTCATGTTGAACAAACTTCTATTAATAAGTGTGAGGAACTAGATCTATTGTAATATCCAAAACATAAATATTGCAGAGAATAACAGTGGAACAACACAATTGATGAAACCAAAACACCAAAATAATACCTTTATTGATAGCAAACAATGTTCACTTGCCTCTTCAAGGGGGAAACCTCCAGCATAGCAACACTCTATTACACTAATTCTCAAGAAAAGCTATCCAATACCTCCTACTCTTATTTATACTAATTCTATATTCTAAGGAAACTTTTAGAGGAAGATCTTTCTAGAAGTGGAAGCTTCTATTAGGTCTTCTTACATTGACTCATTCTCCTTTATTTAATAGGCCTTATTAACTAATGTCAGCCTTTATTACATAGAAAATATATTGTACTAACTAATTACCCATGAAGAGGGGTTAGGATTGGATCCTAACATGCCCTCCCCCTTCAAAAGTGACCTTGTCCTCAAGGATAAAGATGCAGAAACTACTGGAGTATGGTCGATGGTTCCCAAGTTGCATCCTCTGATGATGTGTCCTTCCACTTGATCAACACTTCCTTGATAGTTCTTCCATGCAACCAATGTTCATGTGCATTGAGGACAACCTCTGGTTGGAGCCAAAGGGATCCTTCTTCATCTAATTCAAGAAGAATGGTTTGGACCCTGCAATTTTGTCCCACCACTTTCTTTAAATAGGAAACTTGGAACACCAGATGGATTTTGGAAGTAGTTTGAAGGGACAATTTGTAGGCCATTGAACCAATACACTTGATGATATTATAGGGGCCATAAAATTTGGGTGCCAACTTGTGATGTCCCTAGGATTTGAGAGATTTTTGTTTGTAAGTTTGGAGTCTGAGAAACACCTGATCATGCTAAATAGTATTTTGTGTTGATACATTATTATGGTTCAAGTTCATGCTAAATTGAAAAGAAACTACATGTGTTTGAGCTTGCATTAAAAATTCAACACTTCTGTTGGATAGAAGGTGCTTGGACCGAGGTTGCAGTGATTGTAGTGTCCTTTTGTTCACCTTTTGAACAAATTGTGAAGAAGATGAATTTTGTAGTATGAGATACTACATTGCGGCATTGTTTAGGTGGAACAGTAGTTGGAACTACCTATGGTATCCTGTAGAGATGACCCCCTAGAGTAAAAATGGCACTACGGGGTCGACACTCATAAACAACATGGTGCTTCTACATATATGGTTGGCCAAAGAGAACATCACAAACATACAGTGGGGCAATATCACATAATACCTCATCCTTGAAGGGTTGGATGTCGTATGACAATCGACATTGTTGGCTGACACAAAGATCTCTTCCTGGGCGAAGCCACCCAATGTTGTATGGTTGTGGGTGTGGTGTTGTCGACAATCCCAATTGTTTGACGACCTCTACTGAGATGAGGTTATTTTGGATTACGTTATCAACAATAAAATGCAGCGGGGTCCCCTTCACCCACATTTGTGAATGAAAAAGACGCTCCCTCTCTTCAAGATCTATTGATTCTTTTGGTTGAATTGTTGCGGTCGCGAAAATAGAAGTGGGGTCTATGTCGATGATCTATCTTCTACAAGTATTTTCTAAATCAAATTTAGAATCAGGGTTCGGCTCCTTTTCTTCGATCTCGACCACCAATGACTGTTTTGAGCAACATTCATTGGTGTTGTGCTAGGGGATTTTGTGGAAATCACACCATTTTCCAATGTCCTTCTTCATCTTTCTATTACCCTTCTTTTCCTGTGGCTTGGAATGGCTTTCTGAAGGCTGGTTGTTAGGGTTGTCTTTACCATACTTTGGTTGTTGCAGATTTGTAGACCCAAAATCCTGCTTATTCTGGTGCTTACATTTCTCCTCGATTTTAACAACACATCAATAAGTAGCACCCAGTGATGAGATGTACAGAAAATCCATTTCAGTTTGGATGTATCTATGTAGAGCCCCACGGTATTTCAGAACCAGATGTCTCTTGGAGTCTTTGATACCCAGCTTGGTGTGGAAGGTATGGAAGGTATTGGTGAACTCTGATACTGCTTGTCCCCTCTCTTGTTGCAGTGTGGTCCATATCATGTATTGGTCGTCATAGTTGCCAACAGGGTAATATTGTTCATTAACTTCATCCACAAAAAATCCCAAGTGGGCTCGACCCCATATATTCCAGAAAAATCTGTGGAAATTTTCTCCTAGTAAGTTTCCCACCAATGTTTGACATGGGGGAAATCCTTAAGGAGTGTGAAGGTGATATTTTTCCTATTGGAGAAATTATGAACAGAGAAATAACCTTCTAGAAGATTTAACCATTTTTCTAGGGCATCTGCATCTATCTGTCCTTCAAATATGGGAACATAAAAATTAACTTGTACCTTGAAAGTTAAGGTGCCTCCAAAGTGACCGCTTGATGAATATGCACTTGTTGTTATCGGCAAGCGTTGAAGGATGTGGGAAAAATTCTCCATCATTTCATCCCTCTATCGTGTGAGAGATTTCTCAAGCAACAAATTAATAGAATCTTTTGCTCCGTCATTTTTCTTTTCTTCCGTCATGGAGGGTTTCTTGGGCATCCGAGAGCAATTTTCCTCAAAAGAGACAAGCTTGAGACCCAACTTGCTATACTCAGACCTCGTCGAGGACATGAACTAACAAACAATCAAGAGCAACCTACTTTGATACCACTGATCCAGATTATTTTTTTAGAACGAAATGAAAGCAGAGATATTACAATGAAATACACATAAATATTGCCAAAACAGAGAAATACAGTAATACATGATTTCTATTAGTGAAAGAAATGTATAGAGACTGTAAAAATATAGAGTGAAAGACTCACTAGAATGGTGGCAGCTTATCTCTGAGAAGAGATGTGACGGATACTCACATTCACAAGAATATGATCATTACAATGAGGCTCCACAGACCTTTTTAACATAAGTAAAATCTAAAACCCTAACCCTGGAAGATGAAAATCCAAAAGGTTTGTGGACCCTGATGGGGGTAGTTAATACATCAACTTCCCGGGGGTGTAACATTTGCATACGATCTCTATTTGGGGTGCACAATAGCTCGTTGGAAAGGTATCGTCAAAGAGATTCATTTTGGGGGATCATTTTGAGCCTTCAACTACCATTAATATTCTCAATACCGAAAAATCTTCATTTAGGCCCTCAAAATGGCCCCAGAAGATTAGGAACTTAAAACCTGCTAAAAATAGTAAGTTTGATCTAGGTGGATATTGATGGCCACCCACCTTTTCCAACTAGATCAAAACAATTTTATGACAATTTTAGTAATTTACTATTTTTGGCAGTTTACGGGGTCCTGAACTTCCCGAGCCGTTTGGAGGCCTTAAACGACGTTTTTTGGGCATCAAACCTCTGGCGAATGAGAGTCCATTTTGATCTTGATATTCGTTGTTAGTATTTTTAGTCCTCGGATAGATATTTATAATGATGTATAGAGCGCCCCAAGCGGAGATCGTATGCAAAATTTATGCCCCTAGGAAGTTGACGTATCAACTACCCCCATCGGGGCCCGCAAACCTTTTGGATTTTCATCTTCCAGGGTTAGGGTTTTGGATTTTACTTATGTTACAAAGGCCTTTGGAGCCTCATTGTAATAATCATCTTCTTGCAAATGTGATTAGCAGACACATCTCTTCTCAAAGATAAGTTGCCACCATTCTAGCGAGTCTTTCACTCTGTATTTTTACAGTCTTTGTACATTTTCGCTCATTAAGAGAAAATTGTGTATTATTGTATCTTTTTTTTATGGTTGAATCTCTGATACATTTATGTTATATTATTGGATATCCAAGATATCTCTGTACATTGCTTTATTATATCTCCACTCTCATTTCGTGCCGAAAATAATCTGGATCAGTGGTATCAGAGCAGGCTGCTCTTGATCGTTTTTTTTCAGTGCATGTCTTCGATGAGGTACGAGTATAGAAAGTTGGGTCTTGAGCTTGTCTCTATTGAAGACAATCGCTCTCGCAAGCCCAAGAAACCCCCCATGGCGGAAGAAAATAAAAATGACGGAGCAGATGATTTTATCAACCTGTTGCTTGAGCAAGCTCTCACACGATAGAGGGACTAAATGATGAAGAATTTTTCCCACATCCTTCAACGTCGGCAGATAGAAACAGGCACGTCTTCATCAAACAACCACTTTGGAAGCACCTCTCCTTTCAAGGTACATGTTAACTTTGATATTCATGTATTTGAAGGTCAGATAGATGCGGATGCCCTAGACAAATAGTTAAATCTATTAGAAGGTTATTTCTCTGTTCATAATTTTTTCGACAGGGAAAAGATCACCTTCACACTCCTTAAATCTCTCCCCCGTGTCAAACATTGGTGGGAAACTTACTGGGAGCAAAGTTCCATAGATGAGTCTAAATATATGGGGTCGAGCCCACTGGGGAATTTTTTGTGGATGCGGTAAAGGAACAATATTAACCTGTTGGCAACTATGAGGACCGGTACATGAGATGGACCACACTATGGCAAGAGAGGGGCCAAGAAGTTCCGGAGTTCACCAATACCTTCCATACCTTGTGTGCCAAGCTGGGTATCAAAGACTTCGAATGACATTTGTTTCTGAAATACCGTGGGGCTCTACACAGATACATCCAAACTAAAATGGATTTTCTAGACATCTCATCACTCGGTGTTGCTTATCGATATGCTGTTAAAATCGAGAAGAAATTTAAGCACAAGAACAAACGAGATTTTGGGCCTGCGAATCTACAACAAACAAAGTATGATAAATATGACCTTAACAAATAGTCTCCTGAAAACTAGTCCAAGCCACAGGAAAAGAAGGGTCACGGGAAAACAAAGGAGGACACCGAAAAATGGCGTGATTTCCACAAAAGCCCCTGGAACAACACCAGTGAATGTCGTTCAAAACAGTCATTGGTGGTCAAGATCAAAGACAAGGAGTCGAACCCTGATTCAGAATCTGATTCTGAAAATACTGGTAAAAGACAGATCATCGACCAGACTCCACTGCTATTGTTGTCGCCGCAGCAATTCAACAAAAAGAACCAACAGATCCTAAAGAGGGGGAACACCTTTTTCATTCACAGATGTGGGTGAAGGGTACTCCGTTGCATTTTATCATTGATAGCAGAAGCCAGAAGAACCTTATCTCAGCAAAGGTCGTCAAACAGTTGGGATTGTCGACGACACCACACCCACAACCATACAACATCAGGTGGCTTCTCCGGGGACTATATATTTGTGTCACCCAACAATGTCGATTGTCATACGACATCCAACCCTTATAGGATGAGGTATTATGTGATGTTTCCCCACTGGATGTCTATGATGTTCTATTGGGCCAACCATATATGTGGAAGCACCATGTTGTTTATGAGTCTCAACCCCACAATGTCATTGTTTCTCTGGGGGGTCATCTCTATAGAATACCAAAGGTAGCTTCGACTATTGTTCCACCTAAACAGTGTTGCAAGGTAGTATCTCATACTACAAAATTCAGCTTCTTCACAATCTGTTCAAAATGTGAACAGAAGGATACTACAACCACTACAGCCTTGGCCCAAGCACCTTCTATCCAATAGAAGCAGGTCGACAAGATTGCAGCAAAGTCTAAAGATTCCTTCTGCACACAGGCATCTCATGTAGCCAGATTGGTTAAAAAGGTCCAACCCTTCCAACCACATGTTCGTGACAACCTTCAACAAGCTAAGCAACGCAACTTCTTCAACAAGGCAAGCAGCTCATCAAGATGCAGATTTAGCAAACTCTTTTCCCTCTCCCTCAGGAACTCAACACAATGGGGACCATTGCTTCCTAAGGAGGGAGGATTGATCCAGGTGGATATCGATGGCCACTCACCTTTTCCAACTAGCTCAAAACAGTTTGCTGGCAATTTTGGTAATTTACTATTTTTGGAAGTTTACAGGGTTCGAACTTGATATTCATTGTTAGCAGTTGTACTCCTCAGATAGATATTTATAATGATGTATCAAGCACCCAAAACGGAGATCGTATGAAAAAGTTACGCCCCGAGGAAGTTGATGTATCAACTACCCCCATTGGGGCCCGCAAACCTTTTGGCTTTTCATCTTCCGAGGTTAGGGTTTTGGATTTTACTTATGTTAAAAAGGACGTTGGAGCCTCATTGTAATAATCATCTTCTTGCGAATGCGATTAGTGGACACATATATTCTCAGAGATAAGCTTCCACCATTCTAGCGAGTCTTTCACTCTGTATTTTTACAGTCTTTGTACATTTTTGCTCATTAATAGAAAATTGTGTATTACTGTATCTTTGTGTTTATGGTTGTATCTCTGATACATTTATGTTATATTATTGGATATCTGAGATATCTCTCTACATTGCTTTATTATATCTCCGCTCTCATTTTGTGCCGAAAATAATCCAAATCAAAGTTGCCAGAAGACTATTTTGTGCCAATTGGAATAGGTCGGTGGCCACCAATATCCACTTGCATCAAACCATGCAGTATTCTTTCGATCTCTCATTTCCTCTCAATCCTAGAAAAGCAGTGAGTCTTTGTGCACGGATGAAGATGAGCCTTTGTCTACATATAATATCCCCCTTCATAGATGTATTGATCAGTCTTGCGGTTGCACTTTTAGGCAGGATGATCGGGCTAACGATTTCTCTTTCTAGTAGGATTTCCTCCCTCCCACCCATCTTCATGAGTTTTATTTCATGATCGATTATATATGTGTTTATACTCATGATTATCATGTGCTTAACTTATCTTTGTTGTATTATATGATTAAACACAAAAGGAGATAATTTTATGAGAAGATCAAATGGTTTCACTGGTTGTATGACTTCACATTACATCATCTAGCATGTGATCTTCATGGCCCCAAGTGAGTAGGTAAGTCATTTTGATTCCCTTCATTTTCATCTTGATTGCTCATATTTGTCTAGATGCATTTCATTTATGTTGGGTATGTGTTATATTCTTTGCACGAGTAGTAGTGTATGTGTTGCAGCAAATGCATAGGGGGGTGAAAGCCCCCCACGTGGGGGTTCGGGGGCAGCGCCCCTGAGAATATATTTTTTGCCTCGGGAAACGTGTCACACTTATGCCTCGTTTTTCATGTTGCATCGATTTTCATGTCTATTGTTGAGCGGTTTTTCAGCACATGGTTTTTGTCGATGGTTTTCTATTTATGGTTAAGGAATTAGGGTTGTTGACTAATCCAGGTCATTGGGTTAGGGTTTTGGATGTCGTTGGATCCTATGTGTATATTGTATTGTAAACAATGTATCACTATGAATGAATATAGCATATGTTGGTTTTCCCGGTTTGGGTTTACAGGGGAAAAATCTTTGTGTAATGTTTGTATTTTCCATTGTATCTTTTATGTTCTTTTATTGAAAATCTGTTTGCAGTAAATATTGTACAAGGTTAAAATCTACAATTTTCATTTTTCTCTACTTGCATATTGATTTCATGCTTAGCTTAGAGCCTTATGTTAAAAAGGCACAGGTCTACCAAAGGCACAAGTCTACCAAGAGATGATGCGGTTCTCATGCACTCTATGGAGAGCACATGTCCCCAAGTAGGAGCCAAATGTTATCCCCATTTTGTGGATAACTAAGGAGATTGTGTCTCGAGGCCCTTTGGTTGCAGATATGGAGTACCAAGAGACTACATGACCAGAAGTACCGTTTTGCACAGTTGGAGACCACTCTCACCACCATAGATGGTCACATATTTCCAGATGGCATCCACCACATCAGTTGGCTTCCAAAAGGAAATGGGCCTTGTTGCATGAAGTACAAGTCAGTTTTATGGTAAGCATCATTTCAATATTTAAGCCATTTGAGTATGTTGTATATTAGATTGTTCTAGATTTCATAACATATGCTTGGACATTATGCCTTTTTCACTGTTTCACCTTGGTGGTTGAAATTGTTCCTTAGTAAGTGGTCTTCCTTGGGGATGGGTTTGCTACTAGGAACTCCCTTGAAGAGCCATCGTACCATTTCCAACCATAATTACCACTTTCCATCATTATTTCCCCCCATTTTCTTATCTCTTGGGATTTTAGAGTGTATTGACCCAAGAAGGGGTTGTCCCTCATTCTATGGGAAGAAGTGGTTGAAGGCCCAAAGGGATTGATGTTGGGTAAAAGATAAAATCCTATGTATGAACCTTCTAGATACTTCTCCCAGAGATCACCCAAGAAAGTGTTAGTTATGGAGCCTGATTATCTTCCTGTTTCAGAGGTCTTTGTTTTCAGTTGTGTTTATACCCCATGATGACTTTACACCCTAGAATAATGTACACTCTCTTCAAACATTGTTTATACCCCATGAAATCAATGTTTGAAGAGAGAAAAGCCCCTTCTTTAGGTACAATTTCAGTATTTAATGAGGTTCAATGTGACCCATGGCCTTCAGCCTTCCTTTGTGACCTTTCGCCTTCCAACATTTGTATTATTCCCTTTGTAATGATGAGAAACAAAGACAACGATTAGAATTCAAAATTGTCTTCTAGTGTTGGTGGGCCATCATAGATTTCAGCCACATGTGCCCTACGCACCATGAAGGCTCGCCTAGACATGGAAACATCTTCACTGTAAGAGTTTAACAATCGATCATCATGGATTTTCTAGATCTCCTCTTCATCCATTTGCCTTAGATTTTCCTGGCCTCTCCTCTATTACTACTACATCTTTTCTTATTTCTCCTTTGTCATCTTTGCATGTAGGTGGCGTTGCGAGGATGTTGAGCACAACCCTCCTCCGCTCTGTACCTGACACCATTTAACATACAATAGATGAGAGTAATCTCCACATAAACTATCAATACTAATCATATCAATGCAAATAATTGAATCATTAATTAATTGAAATATCATGTAAACTTCTCAGAATTCATGTTTGATCTGCTCATGGTTGAGGCGCTTCATTCTCCAAGGCTTCACTTCATTCTCCGAGGCTTCCAACAAGGTACCAGATCTTCATCTTTACAATGAAGGAAATATGTTGGGAATTTATTAAATCCTATAACTAGAAAGTCGTATATCTCGAAAATACATTTCTAAGAGTATAAAGAACGTGTGAATTGGACACTCGAGTCAAAATTAATGGCCGATTTATCAAAGGAAGTTTTTTAAGTTTCGGAAAAGTTAACCAGAACTCCTCTGGTTTGCATTGGAGGAGTTGTTGGGAACTCCTCTGATGTGCATTGGAGGAGTTTGAAATAACTCTTACAATTTGAATCGGAGGCCGAGTTATGAATCCCATCGGTGTAAGCTGGGGATAAGTTATGAACTTCGTCGAGAGCGAATTGGCATCTATCTTGGGAAATTATCAAGTGATTGTGTTAGTTTGGTAGAGTTCAGTCCCTATTTTAGGTGACACTTCTTCAATTTTCTGAGTTGCCAAAAAACTAGTCTTTCTCGTGTGTCTTCCCTTACTGCATGCCTATATCCTTGTATAGAACAATGACGAGTGCAGATGACCAACCTCTCGCTTTGCTCGAAAATGTTTCTGGATTTGAACTTGAGCCAGAACTAGGGTTGCTCCCAGAGCCACCTCTACTTGATATACTCACATCGCGAGACCTAATATCAAATCTGGTTGGCCCCCCATTGATGATAATCAATGATCTCTTTTCAGATTCATTCTCTTCAATTTTAACATTATCAACCTCATTTGCTTTTTCGTTTTATGACATCTTCTGCCTCATTTACATTATTCTTTTCATCTTACAGAAATGCTTAATTTCATAACAGTCGCATTCTCATTATGCTCAAGATGCCATTCTACAGATTCTTTCTTCACCATATTCATGGAAGAATTCAAGCACTGGTTTGGAGAGCGGTCTCGAAGGGTCAAGATCCTGGAGGATATTTCCTTGTTGGTTGGTGATAGGCAGTGGAGATAGGGGTTCCATGGACTAGAATTTATAGCGAACATTCACCACCTTAACATAAGTATGTTGCTTCTCATTTCCAACAAGCCTAGGAGGAGTAATTAGAGGTCCAGTAATCCTGACCCTCATCATATTTGCAAACTGTCATTCTCCCGAACCTTCCACCCACAACTCTCCGTTATAGCGTGGTCTGTGCCTGGCTGCGTAAATGGTATGTGAGTCTTACTTGTCAATCATTTGCATCAGAGGAGATAAATCGAGGAGGCAATCACGAAAGCAAATGGATGGCGTTCAAACAGAAAAACCCTAGCGATCCAGTTGACTCGTGGTTTTCTTTGAACTGAGTGTGGTAAGGGGAGTCCCGAATTTGTCAGCGTTAGAAATTACCATCTCATCGCCTAACTCGTGATCTAATAACTTCATGAAGAACCAGCGCACCTCTTTCAGTGTATCGAAAGTCAGCCATGCATTCAACTTTGCAGTTTCATGAATTCGACGATATAAATTTATATGAATCACTATTTTTTGTTGTTCAGAATTTATTTCTGAATGTAGAAATAGATTCAGCATGTTCAGAATTCATTTCTGAATGTAGAAATAGATTCAGCATGCTGAAAAACTCCGAGGACATTCAGATTCTACAGAAATAATCACTTAAATCTACAAATCCAACAATTTCTCACCAGATTTCGAGTAAATATCCTTGAAAAAAATCTTCATTTCATAAAATCTTTAACCTATAACCTACTGCTATTGCTATTAATGTTAATCTCATCGATGCCTTCGAATCACTTCCTCTCATCGCCTTCGATTGGTTCGGAGAGGTTTCTCTCAAGATCGCCGAAGGATTCGGAGGAGTTCCTCTGATGCTCTCCGATGGGCTTCGACTGAGTTTCTTTGAACTTTGGCGATGTGGACTGATGAGTTTTGGAGCTGTTTAACTTAAACTTCGCAGCTAGCTTTGGAGTAGTTGTCTCCATGTTCGCGGATAAGTGAATTTATTTTGATATTTGGGCGTATATTTCTCTTCTTTCATACGCTTTGTTTTCCCTTTCTTATTAGTTAATCTTTTTGCAAACATTAAGTTTAAATAATTTAAATGTTAAAATTAAATTAAAAATTTGCTGCCTTAAAATAGTTTGTATGAAACAAACCTTTTACCCAAAGTAGCTTTGAGGAGGCGAGAACCAAAGTAGACCTATGCCAACATCATTGTCTGATAATTCAAAGACTCGTACCTTGCCCATGCGACATCAGATTGGAGTGTCATCTTTTGCCATGTGAAGTACGCAGAGAGGCACTCCTGGCGAGAGAACTACCTGTGCCAAACAACATTTCATTAGTGTAACATCGACGTGGCCATTTCAGGTGAGAAACCTTGGGTGATCCGTTTCGGTACTTGTAAGTATTGAATTTCGATTCTGTGAGTTGTGTTGGAATTGTAATGTTGGAAAAGATATGATTATCTTTCTTTGAGGATGAAAATTTAACTTTGACGGACATTGAAAGATTGCGCTCAAAGGTATTTTTTAATGGAAACTCGGGTCTTGCGTTCGCTAATGCTTCACCCAAATTAAATTTCGTTGGTTCATGTGCCATATATGATGTATAAGGACTTAGTTCATCCATTGATGTTGAAGTAATGTGTCAGTAGCACAAAGTTATAAATCCGCCAAAATAACCAACTGACATTCGGTGTGCTTAGTACTGTCTAGGAGTCGGGACAATCAAATTTCTTCTAACGTTTGTTTTAAGACAAGCGCAAGACAAATAAATGTTATGGTTAACCCAATTGACACTAGATACTACTTTCATGATCACGGTTTAGTCGTAGAACCAAGAGATGCAAAGTGGACAAGCTTGTATATCATGTGCGATTAAAGTTGTCGGTGACATAGACGACTTGATTGTAACTGCGATATGGTGTAGGTCATGTGTGGTAGGTTATCAGTGACTAGCAATCCAATTAGGAGTAGAGAGCTTAGTCACCAGAAATGTTTAGAAGACCAATCGACGACGCAACAAAGATCTGGGTTGGAGGATGGCGAGATGGACCTCAAGACTAAGGTGGGCCTTGTTGATTGGGTCTGCGTCGACGAGAGGAAGAAGATCATCGTCAATGTGCTTGGCGACGATGAGGGGTCAACATCCTTGCGTTCATGCATTGGTGACAGGAGAGGGAAATTTATCAACCGATAGCACGTAGGCGAAGGAGAGGTGAACCTCATCGATATGCAGTGCAACGAAGCGAAAGGGGAGAGCATTGTTGGAATGTGATGCATCAACGAAAGTGAAAGGAGGTTAGCTAGTGAAATGCATGCATGCGGCAAAGGTAATCATGTGAACGTTATTGATGCATCAACGTTGATCATGCTCACTTCATCGATGATAAGAGCATGTGTAGTGAGGTTTAGTAGAAGCGCATTGGTTCATTAGTCACGCTCAAGGGAAGGTGGTCGATGTACTAACAAGGAAATCATTGGCACATGAATGTGTAGGTATATAAAAGGATACGTTCATTGGTATGTTATGTATTGGCACAAGAAGAGGGAGCTTGTTGAAGTGAGGCTCAATGGATCGACGTGATATGAGGAGGAACTGGAAGTGATAAAGCAACGAGAGTGAGAGGAAAAACTTGGGCATAGCCATTTGCACGAGGCAGAGAGAGTGAGGGTTCTGGTGGGAAGAACTGAAGGGGGGAGTAATTTATTGTCTTGGAGAGACGTTAAGACAATAAAATTGGGAGGTTGTGGTGCGCACTCAACAAATGACGATACACTAGGCAAAGCTAGAATCTCTACTATTCTATCCCAATTGATAAGCAGAAAATATAGAGGGTCATGAAATTTACTTTTAAGTTCAAAAAACAAATTGGTAATAATGCATAATAGTTACCTAAAATATTCCATCGTGGTGGGCTCATTGGCGATGCTTTCATGTCGTCCAGTGGAGCTCATCTGTTATAAATAGAGGACGAGTTATGATGAGATTTATTTCCTTAAACGACATCGATATCTTCGTCGTGGGGATGATATATATATGGGATAAATAAATATTTTTTACCAAGTGTGTGTATATATATCTCACAGGTGTCACTCCACTTCCCGTGAGCATCCATAGCCCCAATGGAGTCACCAAGGCATCACATACCTTGCTCCGCTACCATCAAGCATCCATAGCCCCAGCATAGATATATGCATGTCCCCTAGTCTTTTCAAACTTTCATTTCCATTCCTTCATGGTTTATTTAGTGCATGCTTAGCATTCAGTGGATGGGGAAAGTCGTGGCCTTTTAGCTCGATAGGGGATGACTACCAACTATTGAGATTTATTTGTATATTTGTTGCACCTGGCTACATAGAGATATCCCTTTTGGTTTCCAGCCTTTAGACTTTGACACTTCACCTTTCACGTGAGCAGCTACTTAGTGTGTCGATGGTTCCTCTGTTACATAGGCTCTGCTCACCAGTCGATATGCAAGGATGATTGTTGATTAACCACTATGCTCAGTCATGTTTTAACTATTGTCACAACACCCCCGAATAGTTCTGATTCATATTCAAACAAAGACCCTTTGATTCTGCTCATGAGCTAGGAAAGAGATGTAAGTTGATTTGTGTCTACTTCCAGTGAGAAAATGTTTCCTATGAGAGGACAAACAAAGGTGAGAGGTTTGTGTGTCATTAAAATATAATCAGAGATCATAAGACAAACATAATCTAAGAAATGAACTACTTTGAGGGGAAAATATGATGATGAAAGAACGAGAAGAAAATATGTATTCAGGGTTAGAGATGAACTTGTTCCAAGTCCTTGCTGCAACTGAAAAATGAAAGTTTGGAAAAATGAAGATTAAAGGCATGCAGTGAGTAAAGAATGTAAAATGATAAGAGATATTGGATGAGAGTGTTTCCAACAGTTTCAAGGATACTCATGCATTCCTCTCAGCTAGAAGTTTACAGTCTCTTGAAACAACTAATCTGTTAGAAAGCTTATATGTGTATTACTTCATTCAGATGGGCTTCAGTGCTAGTGCTAGCTGAGAATTACATTCTTCATTGTGATTTTCTGAAGACGTCCAATCCATTTGTGCAACCTTGTGCTTCAAGGGGGAAAGAGTTGACCAAGACTTCAATTCGCTATCCATCAAGTTCCTTTTCTTTGGCCTTGTGAGATCTTCATTTCCTCTCCACTTCTTCTAGTTCTAGAGTTGGCATTGCATAGTGATATGCTTAGTTAACCTCATTTCCGATGTTTCATGATCAATTCAATTCTTTTGAAGATGTGTATCTTCCTCAAATCTTTTCCTTCTTTTGAAGTGTATATATCTTTCCATGATCAAAATCTGGAGAACCTTTATGAAAATCCTTACCAAAATAGTCTAAAAATGACGATCAAAAACTGTTTGGATGAGATCAAACCATGAGCATTACATGTTCCAGATGTCGGGAGACAGAGTAGAATTGAGATTGAGTATTGGTTTGTCTTGATGGAATCTCTCCTTTTGGGAAGAAAATGATTGTATTTGTAACGATCATAGATTCTACCCTTAAAGAAGTGTTCTTAAGATCCATTTGATTGATCAGTATCCCCAAGATTAGATATTATCGCAATTAAAGTGTCAGAGGGAAACTGAAACCTCGTGTTCTATTCTTTGAGGTGTATGCCATATTTGAAGTATGTTGTCACTTTCCCTAATGATTGAAAACATATCTTAATACCGAGAAAAGGATAAATGTACCAAAGTGTTAAGCACATCCTTTGTCATAGAGTAACAATCACTTCAATGATTCTGCTGAATTAACACCATCCTGATTAAGGTTGTAAACAGTGGATGTAATTCCTTAGCTTGGTTTATGTCTTGTTCCATTTGTCATGTATTCCTCAACAGTTATTCTCTCCAGATCGTCGATGGATTCGAAGGAGTTCCTCTCATGGTCTTCAATGGGCTTCGACGAAGTTCCTTGAACTTTGGTGATGTGGACTGATGAGTTTTGAAGTTGTTTAAGTTAACTTTGTTTTTATCTTTGGAGTAGTTGTCTCCATGTTCGTCGATCAAGTGCATTTATTTTGATATTTGGGTGTATATTTCTCTTCTTTCATACGTTTTTTTTTCCCTTTCTTATGAGTTAATATTTTTTGCAAACATTAAATTTAAATAATTTAAAGTTTAAAATTAAATTAAAATTATTTAAATTAAAAAATTGCAGCCTTAAAATACTTTGTACGAAACAAACCTTTTACCCAAAGTAGCTTTGCGGAGGCAAGAACCAAAGTAGACCTATGCCAACATCATTGTCGGAGAATTCAAAGACTCATACATTGTTCATGTGACGTCAGATTGGAGTGTCATATTTTGCACTACGAAGTATGCAAAAAGGAACTCCTAGCAAGACAAGTACCTGTGTGAAACAACATTTCATTAGTTTAACGATCGATGCAGCCATTTCGGTCAAGAAACCCTAGGCGATCCGTTTTGGTACTTCTGGGCATTGGATTTCGATTATGTGAGTTGTGATGGAATTGTAATGCCAGAAAACATATGAATATCCTACGTTGAGGATGAAATTTTGACTTTGACGGATACCGAAAAATTGTTCTCGAAGGCATTTTTTAATGGAATCTCGGGTCTCACATTCGCTAATGTTTCACCCAAATTAAATTTCATCGGTTCCTGTGCCATCTATGATGTATAGGGACTTAGTTAATCCATATACATTGAAGTAATGTGTTAGTAGCACAAAGTTATAAATCCACCAAAAAAACCAACTGGCGTTTGGTGCGCTTAGTACTGTCTAGGAGCCAAGACGATCAAATTTCTTTCGAGGTGTGTTTTAAGACTAGCGCAAGACAAACATATGTAGTGGTTAACCCAAATGACACTAGACAGTTCTTTCACAATCATGGTTTAGTCGTATAACCAAGAGACGCAAAGTGGAAAAGTTGGTATATCATGTGTGATTAAAGCTTCCAGTGACACAAACAACTTGATTGTAACTGCAATATGGCGTAGGTCAAGTGTGGTAGGTTTTCAATGACTAGAGATCCAATTAGACATAGATATCTTAGTCACCAAAAATGTTTATAAGACCAATCGATGATGCAATAAATATCAGGGTTGGAGGAGGGCGAGATAGGCCTCAAGATGAAGGTGGGCCTTGATGACTGGGTCAATGTTGGTGAGAGGAATAAGATCATCGTCAATACCCTTGGAGACGATGATGGGTTGTCATCCTTACAATGACACATTGGTGATAGGAGAGGGAAACTTATCAATAGGTAGTGTGTGGGTGAAGGAGAGGTGAACCTCGTCGATATGTAGTGCAATGAAGCGAAAGGGGAGAGAACTATTTGAATGTGATGCATCAACAAAAGTGAAAAGAAGTTAGCTAGTTAAAGGCATGTGCGCAGTGAAGGTAATCGTGTGAACGTTGCTAATGCGTCAGCTTTAATCACATGCACTTCACCAGTGATAAGAACATGTGTAGTAAGGTTTAGTAGAAGCGCATTGGTGTGTTAGTCACGCTCGAGGAAAGGTGGTCGATGTACTCATGAGGAAATCACTGGCACGTGAATGTGTAGGTAGATGAAAGGATACGGTCATTGGTACTCTATGTATTGGTGCAGAAAGAAGGAACTTTCTGAAATGAGGCTCAATGGGTCGACGTGATCTAAGGAGGAACTAGAAGTGGTAAATCAGGGATAACGAGATGAAAAACTTGGGCGTATCCATTTGTGCGAGTGAGAAAATGTGAGGGTTCCGGTGGGAAGAATTGAAGGGGGACCCTATTTCTTGTCTTGGAAAAATGTTAAGACAAGAAAATTGAGAGGTTGTGCACGCACAACAGAGCTGAAGGCCTGAATATTCTCTTTAGACGGAATGTATTTTGACTATGAAGATCTTATGGATTGAAAAGGGATGCAACAACCACCAGTGAATCATCCTTCTGATTTTTATCTCTTAGGATGAAATAAATGTTAAAAGAATTGAAAGATTCCATAAGTTCCACTACTCTTTTTGCATAATTCTTAAGCTTATCTTTCTTTGTTTTATATTTTTTATTGATATGATTTATTATAAGTTTGTAGTCACCGGTCACTATCAAATTTTCAACTTTCATTTGTAAACCTGTATGCATCCCTTGTATCAATGCTTCATATTCAGCCTCATTATTTGTGCATGGGAATTCAATTATGATGGCATGTTGATATATGACTGATTGTGGACTCTTAAAAACAATCCCTAATCCACTTCTAAACTTGGAGCAGGTATCGTCGAAGGACATCTTCCAAAAACCTTGAAATGAATTCTCCTCTTCTTTCTTCGAAGGGATGAATTGCTCAGGACTGAGAATTGCATAGTTTCCAATTCTTGCATCAATATAATTTTCCATCATTTCATTTTTTTTGTTTCTAAAGGATATTGGCTTTCTAGATTCTCTACGAATTCTATCCATTGTTCCATATTTGTTGGGAAACATCATGTAGCTCCCATCATTCATAATGTATCCTCCAATCATTGAGGACCAATCTCTTCCCAAAACAACTCTGTATGTTGGAGGAAATTCTACAACTATAATGGTAAAGACTGTTGTGATATGTAGTGCTACAGTTATCCATGCACAAAAAAATTTAATCTCTCCATAAGCTGGGACTTTTCTTTCACCAGTCTTGTAATATTTAGTACATCCTGATGCAGACCCCCTACCTCAGCAGGGTTCTGCGACCTCCCGATCTCTGGATCGATCTTCTTCTGAGTTGAAATGGCTCTTCAGGCTCCTGCTGGAACCCTTTGAACGAATCCACAAGTCCTCTTTCCCCTTTGCGCAGGTCCTGCAAAAACCCACGACTACTCTAAGTGCTCTGGGTGCAAATTCAAAACAGTACAAGCGATAGCCCTCGGGCTAGGCCCCACCTCCATGCGACCACAACCTTGCCTTAGCGCAAGCGCCCTTCATGATTTGCGATCTCGCGAGTTCGTGAGTTGAAGACCCTTGACTCCCCTTTCTCCAAACGTCGATACCTGAGATGCGATATGGGTATGGCTCCTCCTTGTTAGCGCCTTCCGGACATAACCATCGGATAGGGATAAGTGTTATCACTACTCACAACTCGCGAGTTGGAGTGTTGAACCCTTATGCTCCTCCTTTGCGAAATCCCGAAGCACGATAAGTTAGTGATGGGTTGACTTCCTTTACCACTACTTGCAACTCGCGACTTCGCGAGTTGGAGTGTTGAACCCTCATGCTCCTCCTTTGCAAAATCCTGAAATGAAAAAGGTCAGTGATGGGTTGGCTCCTTCCCAGGCGACGTGTGTCCACCACCTATCACCCACTTCCACCTTTCTCTGGGCGCTTGTTTTTACACCACTTGTCAACCACGCGGTCCCCACCTAACAGATGTGCCATGTATTCACATGAGCCCTTGGCAATCGGCACTTCACGACTTCTGTAGTCGAAAAGAAACTCTTTCAACCTCTGAACCCCCAACACGCAATACCACACAGAGGTTCTGATCCAACGGTTCTCCCGTGGCTTGGATCCAACGGTCTGGATCTCCTTCCCTACTCCTTGCAACTCGGCACTTCGCGAAACCAAGAATTTGGTCTGCCCTCCAAACTCACGAACCCCGAATTCATGAAATGATCCAGATCTCTGCCACCTGTCCCCCAAAATGGATGGCATGATGCTTTCGGGACTTGACGAGTCCTCTTCCTTCTGTTGTTACGAAGATTAAACCTCGCGCACCTTTTCTCGATCTGACGGCTCACGGCAACTCGGCACTTCTCCCTCGAAGTTTATGTCGTTCATCCTACCCTTCTGTGCGGCTTCCTAGAGGTTAAACCCCTCGCACCTTCTCCCAGATCCAATGACTATCAGTCCTTGGTGCTAGATCTAACGGTCCAGATCTGACCTCCTTACATGCTCTCCTCCTGTTGCCTGGATGTAGATTCAATGGTCTGGATCTTTCTATGATCGATGGTTTAGATCGAATCGTGATCTCGCGACTCAGGGTTTTGAAGCGCAAATCACTCCACCTCTCAGCTCACGATACCCAAGTTCACGAAATGGACCGACCTCGCTATTCCTCCTGAGATTTCTTGGATTTTTGACTTATAAGATTTTCTAAGTCTCGAAGGTCTCGACCTTCGACCCTTCCTCTTACGAGCCTAGTTCCTTTGGGTCTCGTCTGCATTATAAAAATGCTTCCCCTCCTGAGCTTTGTCAACTCAGAAACCTCGAAAGATTTTCTCTATGCGCGTTCTTCTTGCGCTTTCTCTTCTAAGCTTATGGACTTAGAACGAGTCCACTCTCACACACTCCTGGTGCTCCTGAGATTTCGAATAACTCAAATTCGAGAAGTTTTCTGGAAAAGAAAAAATTCTTACGCCCACCTAGCATTCTTCTGCTCGATGCACACCTTGTAGAGCCTACAGAGTGTTCAACAACTATGTAAGTTTCTTTCCTCGACACTTCCCTTTCCTCAGAACCCAAAATGGAGTTCTCTGGTTCACTCTATGCACTCGCTCAATGCCCTCCTGGCAGAGCTCTACAGAACCTTTAGTAGTTATGTCTCTTCTTCTTTGTGCCTTCCTTTGCACAGTTCTTCCTCCAGAGTATTTAGTGACTCTGAGGCTTCCTTTTGATTCTATGATTCCTTCTGGTGTGCACTCTCTGCACGTTCTTTTTGACTTCGCAAAGTTCAGGTGCGCACTCCTTGCGTTGGCCTTAGAAATTCTAGTGTTCTGTTGTGCACTCCTTGCACGGCCTAAAGAACCCAGATAGAAATCGACAAACTCACAAACAGATAGTAAAATCTATCTATCCCTGTAGATGAAAATATAACATACATCTACAACATTCATTCATGAAACATAAATACATGAACAATCATATGAAGGAAAAACTATTTTTCTATTAATATGTAGGTCTATACAAATGTTTACAAAGGATGGACTATAACAAGTCTCATCTCTCTCTCGAGACCTCTCTGCTCTGGTCTCTCCTCCTAACTCTCTATTCCTTGAGTCCTTCTCTCTTCACTCTCTATTCTAATTCTCATCCTCCCCCCTTTACAAAATGAGGGCTCCCATGAGCTTATCCTCAACCACCACCTCTGAGCTATCTCTATCACAGAGTGGCTCCTACGGATACATTCATAAATGGATGTCACAGATCTGATAGATCTAGACTTAGCTGCAGGTAACCATTTAAGGCAACCTCAACCACTTCCTGAACAGTTGCATGGTCTGGCATTAAAATCCTTACAACATTTATTGAAATTTCACATTTCAAAATTGAGAAGGTTGTGCCTCTCCCTTTCTCCATTAATGTGTGCTAGTTGGTTGGCACGCTGCTAACGTGGAGTGATGCTTCTGCATCATACTCCTCAGCTGGAAAAATCATGATCTCTTGATCATGAGCTCCTCTTCTCCAATGTTGAAATCCACCTGGATCCCAAACTTTCCCTTGGAGTTGTCCATCTGCTCCTCTCCAACTATGTTGTTGTTGTTGTTGTTGTCCTGCTGCTCTTGCAGGTTCCCTTCTGCTCAGCTTCCCTTTGCAGACTGCTTCTGTTGATCTGGTCATCAGCCTTCTGATCTCCTCAATTATCTCTTCCAGCTTCTCTAGTGGTTGTCTCTTTGTATACAGTCTTCTCTGCTGCACTTATGTCTCCTCAGTGGGTAGATTTTCTTGATCTCCCATGTTGTCTTTATTTCCCCTTGTGGCACTGAGTGGCCACTCTGCTGCAGACTCCAGCTCTGTAGTCTCCTCACTAAACTGTTGCTCAGCTTCTTCCTGTGGCAGTTATGTTGCTGCCATTTCTCCTGCTGGCATACTTCCATCTTCTTCCAGCTTCTCTTGGGGCTGGTATGCTCGACTACCTTCTTCCAACTTAGCCTGTTGGATGTGCAAGCTTTGCACTATCACCCTCTTCTTCAGGGCTTCCAATTCTTCACATAGGTCAGCAAAATCTATGTTGTATGCTTCCTCTTATTCTTCTTCTTCTTGGGAAAACATCAGTGTCTACTCCACTTCTTCCTCTTCTTTGACAGTCTATGTTGGTTGTCCTCCTTCTTTTTCTACATCCGCAACGCATGCTCTTGCCTCAATTGGGCTATCTGGTAGGAATACCCGAATTCCCCCAATCATCATAATGCTCTTCTAATCCTCCTTCTAGATGGTGCAAGTTTTTAACTTGTCATCATCTTCATTCACATGGTCTACAAAACCACATGAATCTTCACTTATCAGCACTCCTTGCTGACCTGAACTCACTCCTGAGTCCCTGAGACTTTCAAACAGTCTCATCTCTTTCCCCTTGCCCACCTAGCAATTTGGGAATTTTCTACTGCCCACCTGGCATTCTATGAGATCTAGTGATCCCATCTCATTGCCCACTTGGCAATCTGAACTTTCACCACTGCCCCCTTGGAAGTATGTGATACCTTCTGTTGATCTCTTTCCATTGCCCACCTGGCAACTTGAAAGCCCACTTCTACCCACCTGGCAGTTTATGAGATCCTTTGTTAACCTCATACCATTGTCCACCTGGAAATATGAATTTCCATGGTTGTCCTCCTGACAGTCTATGAGATCCTCCAATGATCTCATTTCATTGCCCACCTGGCAATTGGAAAATTCATCTATGCCCTCCTGGCAGATTATGAGACCTGAAACTGATCTCTCTTCCTCGTCACTGAGGGTTTCTCCAACTTCTGGCTCATAGATGCAAACCATCTCTGTGTCACTGAGGCTTTTAGCATACCTCAGCCTTATTTTCAACAACCTTTGTTGTCTTTTGGCCAACAACTCCTTGATTGACCACTTCACCTTCTTCTTCATGGGCCATTCATACAACCAATGTGCTTCTACATTCTGTTGCATTATTAATGCAAACTGCTCCATTCTCACTCTTATCTTAGCGAGTTTCTTGTCAATCTTTGCCTTGGTTTTCTGCTGGTGGTCTCCTCTTCCACCAAACTCATGGCCTTCAATAGCCATTTCCATCTTCCACCTGCCCTCCTATAAAGTGTATGTATCACTCTATGTCTAAAAGCATCTCCATGTCCTCCTACAACTCGTCTGGCTATCTATAATTTGTTGCACACCTTGCAACAATCACCACAGAGCTTTAACACCCTGCTTCTTTCACCTGTTGTATACAGATGAATCTCTGCTTCTGATTCCACTTGATGTTACCAGAATTTCTCCCACCGTCTCTCCTTTGTCTGTGAACAAAGTAAAGGTCTCCTCTTTCTCTTTTTTCTAAGATCTACAAAAAAAAATCGGCTCTGATACCACCCGATGCAAACGCCCTACCTCAGCAGGGTTCTGCGACCTCCCGGTCTCTGGATCAATCTTCTTCTTAGCCAAAATGGCTCTTTAGGCTCCTACTAGAACCCTTTGAACGAATCCACAGGTCCTCTTTCCCCTTTGCGCAGGTCCTGCAAAAACCCACAACTACTCTACGCACTCTGGGCGCAAATTCAAAATAGTATGAGTGATAGCCCTCGAGCTAGGCCCCACCTCCATGCGACCACAACCTTGCCTTAGCGCAAGCACCCTTCATGACTCGTGATCTTGTGAGTTTGTGAGTCGAAGACCCTCGACTCCCCTTTCTCCAAACACCGATACCCGAGATGCGATACGGGTATGGATCCTCCTTGTTAGTGCCTTCCGCACATAACCATCGGCTAGGGCTAAGTGCTATCACTACTCGTAACTCACGAGTTGGAGTGTTGAACCCTCGTGCTCCTCCTTTGTGAAATCCCGAAGCACGATAAGTCAGCGATGGGTTGACTTCCTTTACCACTACTCGTAACTCACAACTTCACGAGTTGGAGTGTTGAACCCTCGTGCTCCTCCTTTGCGAAATCCCTAAATGCGAAAGGTCAGTGATGGGTTGGCTCCTTCATAGGTGTGTCCACCACATGTCACCTGCTTCCACCTTTCTCTAGGCGCTTGTTGTTACGACACCTATCAACCATGCAATCCCCACCTAACAGATGTGCCACGTATTCACACAAACCCTCGGCGCTCGGAACTTTGCGACTTCTACAGTCGAAAAGAAACTCTTTCAACCTCCTAACCCCCGACACGCAATACCATGCGGAGGTTCTGATCCAACGGTTCTCCCATGGCTTGGATCCAATGGTTTGGATCTCCTTCCTTGCTCCTCGCAGCTCAACACTTCGCGAAACCAAGAATTTGGTTTTCCCTCCAAACTCACGAACCCTGAATTTGCAAAATGATCCAGATCTCTGCCACTTGTCCCCCAAAATGGGCGGTCCTGATGCTTTCGAGACTTGACGAGTCCTCTTCCTTCTGTTGTTATGAGGCTTAAACCTCACGCACCTTTTCTGGATCCGACAGCTCACGGCAACTCGGCACTTCTCCCTCGAATTTTCTATCATCCATCCTACCCTTCTATGTAGCTTCCTAGAGGTTAAACCCCTCGCACCTTCTCCCAGATCCGATGGCTATCGTTCCTTGGTGCTAGATCTGACGATCCAGATTTGACCTCCTTACATGCTCTCCTCATGTTGCCTAGATTTAGATTCAACGGTCTGAATCTTTCTATGATTGACGGTTCAAATCGAATCGCGATCTCGCAACTCGGGGTTTTGAAGTGCAAAGCACTCCACCTCCCAGCTCGCGATACCCGAGTTCGCGAAATGGACCAACCTCACTATTCCTCCTGAGTTTTCTTGGATTTTTGACTTAGAAGATTTTCTAAGTCTCGAAGGTCTCGACCTTCGACCCTTCCTCTTGCGAGCCTGGTTCCTTTGGGTCTCGTCTGCGTTATAGAAACGCTTCCCCTCCTAAGCTTTGTCAACTCAGAAATATCAAAAGGTTTTCTCTGTGCGCGTTCTTCTTGCGCTTTCTCTTCTGAGCTTATGGACTTAGAACGAGTCCACTCTCGCACACTCCTGGTGCTCCTGATATTTCAAATAACTCAGATTCGAGAAGTTTTCTGGAAAAGAAAAACTCCTTACGCCCACCTATCGTTCTTCTACTCGATGTACACCTTGAAGAGCCTACAGAGTGTTCAACAACTCTGTAAGTGTCTTTCCTCAACAGTTCCCTTTCCTCAAAACCCGAAATGGAGTTCTCTGGTGCACTCTATGCACTCGCTCAATGCCCTCCTGGCAGAGCTCTACAGAACCTTCAGTGGTTTTGTCTCTTCTTCTCTGTGCCTTCCTTTGCACAATTCTTCCTCCAAAGTATTCAGTAACTCTGAGGCTTCCTTTTGAGTCTGTGAGTCCTTCTGGTGTGCACTCTCTGCAAATTCTTTCTGACTCTGCAGAGTTCAGGTCGCACTCCTTGCGTTGGCCTTAGAACTTCCAGTTTTCTGTTGTGCACTCCTTGCACAGCCTAAAGAACCCAGATAGAAATCGACAAACTCACAAACAGATAGTAAAATCTATCTATCCTTGTAGATGAAAATCTAACATACATCTACAACATTCATTCATGAAACATAAATACATGAACAATCATATGCAGGAAAAACTACTTTTCTATTAATCTGTAGGTCTATACAAATGTTTACAAAGGCTGGACTGTAACAAGTCTCAGCTCTCTCTCGAGACCTCTCTGCTTTGGTCTCTCCTCCTAAATCTCTATTCCCTGAGTCCTTCTCTCTTAACTCTCTATTCTAATTCTCATCCTCCCCCCTTTACAAAATGAGGGCTCCCATGAGCTTATCCTCAACCACCACCTCTGAGCTATCGCTATCACAGAGTGTCTCCTACGGCTACATTCATAAATGGATGTCGCAGACCTGACAGATCTGGACTTAGCTACAGGTAACCATTTAAGGCAACCTCAACCACTTTCTGAACAGCTGCATGGTATGGCATTAAAAGCCTTACAACATTTATTGAAATTTCACATTTCAAAATTGAGAGGGTTGTGCCTCTCCTTTTCTCCATTAATGTGTGTTGGATGTGTTGGCTAGCTGGCACGTTGTTGACACGGAGTGATGCTCCTGCATCACATCCCATCCCAAGTTCCTACATGAAATACATGGGAATAATGTTATTCGTTGCTCCACTATCTATCAAACGGTTATGCAGTACGACATCATGGTTCTCTATAGTTATATAGAATGGTGGAACTTTTCCCTTGGCTTGATTGGTGTAGAATTTTGTGGTTGCTTGGAATTAGTAACAATAGCTTCTATTATGTTGCTTGGTTCATCAAGAATTTTCAAAATACTCTCTCTTTGTTGTGGAATTTTAACCACCTCCATGAAGGGTAAAGTAATTCTCAACTTAGTCAAATCATCTATCACATTATAATTCATTTGTTGTGGATTATTTTCCTGGTTTGAAATAGTTTGTTTCTTTGATGTCTCTACAACATTTGTTTTCGTCTTCTCTTTTTATTTTTCGAGAGTAATGTATGGTATGCAACTAGAGGTGCATACATGCTCATGAACATAATATCCAAATCATCGAATGATTAAATTGATCGATCGGGAAGAGACATATACCATTCATAGGCTAGGCATGTCAATGTATGAAGAAAAAGTCTGACCATCACATCATCATGTTCTACAAAATGTATCTCACACATATTTAAAAACAAATCCATATGTCTCTTTGGGTCCATCACTCTATCTCCTGAAAACAGTGGAAGAACTCCTTGTGGAAGAGTTGGCAATGGATGTTTCTCCCCGTAAAGGTTGAGTGGGATATTTATAACCCTTCTTCATGGGATTCTTTGTCTTTTGTTTCTCTCTTCAGTATTCTTGGGGATATCATTTCTTTCTTTTCTATCACCCATTCTTGTAATTCTTATTATCTCGGTGGTGGAACTTTCACCAACTTATAGAATTTGAAGTTATTTACTCTTGCCTCTTGTTATTGGGACCTTGTATGATTCCAACTTTTAATTTCTATCTTGTCTTCTTTATCTTCTTGTGATTTCTCTTTCTTCTTTGTAGGCGAGGTTTTCCCAGGATCTTTCAATATCTTCTCGGCTTCCTACTGTTGATAACACTAAATTGTACAATTGATGCAGAACACTAGTTTTATTTCTAATACCAACTTGTAAATAGGGTTGATTTGGTTGAGGTTGAGACATTAGAATTCTAGTCTGTGAAACCAACCTTTTTGTTTTCCCCAGTATGGTCGCCAAAAATGTTAATGTTTAGATATGTTAAGGTCCAAACAACAACCTCACGAGGATAAAATATCCCTCTACTTTTTATATAGGTGGTACTCCTCTGTATTTTCTTAAATATAAATCTTGAATGTCTCAGGACCAAAATATTAAAATGGGGGAATACTGAATAGAAAAATCCAATCTTTATCATTCAATAAAAATATAAAATATTACTGATTGAAAATAATATACATTCTTAGCCCGGTGGTTTAACTCCGGTGGTTGAGTGTTTTGGTTACTATGAATGAGGTCTCGGGATCAAATCCCCGACCAACTATTGTCAATATTTTTTTATATTGTTGAGCCTCACTCGATGTTTCCACTGGGTTAGGCTCGTAATTAGGCCTATTGTTTACCCCGTTTACCATCCACGAAATCTGGGGAAGTACTCGGAGGGTTTCCCATGATTTCTTCCATCGAAAAATAATAATAATAATAATAATAATAATAATATGCATTCACGAAATAATTCCTAAGAAGAGGACCAAGAATACCCACTCATTAAAATACAATATATGCATAAATATTATACATAAATAAATAACAATTGAAAGAAAAATAATATAATTCTTGCATCCATCACAGTATCATAATTTTGATCACATTCATTGAAAATAAAGATAAAGTTCCACAATTGAAATAAATTTAAAAGAGTTTTTTCGTTCAAAACAAGAAAGAATATGATAGGCAAACTTTAAATATCTTATGCTCAAAAATCAAAGTTAAGATATCATTAAAGTTTTAACCACAAAATAGTTCTCTAGGATTTTTCAAAAATAAATATAGTCTTTAATAGTATGAAAATAAAAATGTATTCGTCCAGAATGGACTAGGATTTGGCTCATGTGGACCATAAAATTAAAGGGTGGAATAGGTTGAACTTGAAAAGAAGACAGAGAGAAACGACCAGAAATCGTTTATGTTTTTCTTAGGAAATATAAGACTTGATTGGATGACCCTTGAACGAGAAGAGAAAAGAATTGAGAAGGATGTAATCAGTTTACTCACTGTGATGGGTCTCTCTCTTTATATTTTCTTGTCGATGTTCCTTTTGTATTATCTTTGGTTTCAGTTACATGACCAGTACCAACCACCTGTGTTTGATCTTCTTCAGTTATTTTGATCAAATCTTGTTTTAACCAATTTTTTATGTATTCCCTCATACGTGCGATGATTATCTCCTACCTGACTTTAATATCAAATAATGTGCTTTATGAATCTATAAACTCAGTTGAAAGTTGGTGCAATGTGTCTTCAATATATTCATTTTTATTAACATAGATTACAAGCCAAATTTTGACTTCTTGTTCTATGTACTCGGTCATACTATTAAACTTTTTTGTTGATACAACTTTCAATATCGCTAAGTTTTCTTCAAATTTCTCTCTTTTCATAAGCATAGAATTTAATATTAATTTTGGATCTCAAACTTCCCCAGTGGTTCCTGCCAATTCTAATTCAATCAAATTAAAATAAAATTCTGCTTTTTTGACATTTAAGTGGGTGTGCTCATTTAACCATAGACAATATAGCAATATTGTCACCCAACCATAGGCACAAATGCCACCCCCGAGCACCTTGACCTTGACAGAGAATAATTATGGTATCAAATCAATAGCCAACAAAGGCTAATGCACCAAGCAAAAATAACCAATACTGATAAAAAATTCCAACCCAAAAAGACTGAAATTACAGGTTTACAGTAATTGCAGTTGCAGCTACCCTCCAGACTTGCATACTAGATTTTTGCAGTGCGCACTACTGAATTTCTGCAGTTGCGATCTGTGTCTTTCAAATGAGCTCTGGCGTCCTTTATTTATAGTGCTCCTCCTTAGTTGTTTGGGCCGACTTCTCATTTTGGAGGCTAAAATCTCAATATTAAATATTTCCTTTAGTCGACTTGTCTTCTAGGGTTATGTCCAATGTTTTAGGGTTTCTTCTTGCTTCCCGTAATATTCTATTATTGTTAGGGTTACACGTGGAGGTTAATACCTCCCGCATCTACCATAATATCAACACTCCCTCCTAGCTAGGGAGGGATTGAAAGCAAAGGTCTTGAGCACAAACATACCATTCAACTACTAGCATCATCATAACCACATAGGCTATCTCATGATTAGATCATGAGCACCATCATCACTATTAGTATCATCTGATAGCATAAACTACATCATCTCTCAAATCCATACTTCATCTGAGTAATCAGGCATGATGTTGAATAATTCACTCACTCCACAGAGTGATACAAGAACCATTCTTCTAATCCGTACATATGTCCTAGAAGAATAACTATTCCAACAGATGTTGGAAGCCACGTCATGGGCTACAAGTACTATTCTTCTAATCCATACATACGTCCTAGAAGAATAACTATTCCAACAAATGTTGGAATCCACGCCATGGGCTACAAGGACTATTCTTCTAATCAAGACATAAGTCCTAGAAGAAAAAATGTCCTGGACCATTTTCCGCCTGGAGAATGTCTGTCCACCAGCACACTGACTATCCATCTTTCTGATAATTATTTCCAACACTATTGATAGTCTACATGGAAATCAGAACAATCCCATTCAATAGAACACAAATGTGTTTATCCATAGTAGTACACAACTACTATCCAGTGGTACACAACCACACCAAGTAGCACACGGCTACTTAATCAGTGACACATAGTCACAACCAGTGGAACACATCCATCACAGTAGCATACATCTACTATCCAGAGACATACAGTCTCCATAGAAATCATATCATCTTATATCAACCTGCATAAAACAATATCATGATATAAAATGAGTCATATGAGCCATTGTTCCACTCACATCTGTGAGATTTGGAAGAGCATCTGCCCTCAGAAGGTAAAACATCATCCATGGGTATCTGGACTATTCTTATCAAGCATAGAAGAATAATTGTCCCTGATTTCTGAGCCTGGACCATTCACCTAACTAGGCCATTCTTCCAATACTAATCATAGTGCAACCTGAAGAGAATGAGTCTGCCCTAGGGAATGCATGTCCTTGATTGCTAAACCTAGACCATTCACCTAACTGGGCCATTCCTCCGACACTAATCATAGTGAAACCTGGATAGAATTATTTTGCCCTATGGAATGACCGTCTGGACCATTTCCTAATGGAAATGATTATCCTGCACCAACCTCCAAAACTGACCATTCTTCAAAACTGCTCACAACTATGAACTTCGAAAGAATGACTGCCCAGTGAGGCAGACCATTCTACTTAACCACTATTCAGAGTGATTGCCAAGAAGAATGATTGTCCTAGACCATTCCCCCACATTAAGCACAAGGGGAATCGATGTCTATGGTACATCTGTTAGAATATAGAAGATTGTGCTTGTTTTACCATTGACGATACCCTCGTCACCCAACCACAGGCCGAAGCCACCCTCCGAGCACCTTGACCTTCACAGAGAAGAGAATCTTGGTAGCAATCCAATAGCCAAGAGAGGCTAATGCACCACACAAGAATAGAAACCAAGATGATCAGATAATCCCACCCAGAGGCTAGTGCACACTTTCCCAGAAACTTGTGCACAAGCTGCAACTGCACCTGCAAAAATCTAGTTCACTCTACAACTGCTGAGATGTGTATAATGAAAATTGGCGCCCTATATTTATAGTAATCTGGGCAGTTTAACTGGGGCCGACTTCTCCTTCTGGGTATTAATAAATTCATATTAAATATATTTCTGCAACCGACAACTTGTTTATGGTTTCCTTCACTTCTTTGCTTCCTTCCGGAGTATTCTAATCTCGTCATAGGTCACAATAGAGGTTCATACCTCCCGAAGCTACCATAATATTAACACTCCCTCCTAGCTATGGAGGTATGGTCTTGAGCACAACAAACCATTCAATTGGTAGCAACACGAGCACCGTCATTATTATCCAACTAGATAATCTCCTATAACAACTGGTACAATATTAATTGATAGAACACACCTGTGTCTATTCAAGGTACTACGCAACTACTCAAACCGTGACACATAGTCACAAACAATGGAACAAATCCACCACATTAGTATATCTCTACTATCTGGATATAGGTAGTCTCCACAAAAATCATCTGGGCCAATCTTTCATTCACATCTGTGAGTTCTGAAAGAATATTTGCCTCACAAATAGTGGAACATATCCACCACAGTAGTTACATCTACTATCATATAGTCTTCATAACAAACATCTAATAGCAACCTACATAGAAATAATGTTATGATATAAACTGAACCATCTGGGCCAATCTTTCACTCACGTCTGTGAGATATGAAAGAATATCTGCCCTCAGTATAGAACATCAGCAATGGGCTATCTGCCCCATTCTTCTCAAACAAGGAAGAAGGATTATTTTTTATTTTTGAGCCTGGACCATTCCTCACCCTAGACCATTCTTCCTACACTAGTCAAAGTGCACCCTAGACAGAATGTATAAACCCTAAGGAATGTTTGGACCATTCCCCACCCTGGGTCGTTCCTCCTACACTAATCAAAGTGTGCCCTGGAGAGAATGTATAAACCCTAAGGAATGATTGTCCTGGACCATTCCCCACCCTGAGCCATTCCTCCTACACTAATCAAAGTGCGCCCTGGAGAGAATGTATAACCCTAAGGAATGACTGTCCGGACCATTTCCTCCGTTAACCACAAGAGGAAAAGATTGTCATGTATCAACCTCCAAAACAGACCATTCCTCATGTTAACCACAATGAGAAATCCTTGTCCGGTGAGGCGGGCCAATCTTCTTGACTAACCCTCAAGAAGAGAGGCTGCCCTAGACCACTCCCCATGTTAACCACAATGGGAAGTCGCTATCTATCATACATCGGCAATTAGACTACCTCCCATGTTAACCATAATGGGAAGTCATTGTCCATCAGAAATCTCAATCCACTTTCCGAACAGGAAAGAATCTGTCCAATATGGACTATTTTTCAATTACAAAGATAAATAATATTTTCAGTGCTCCCTCCTAATCTAGAGAGTCTTTTAAATCATAAAAATAAATGTTTTCAAGAATATTTTTCCGTACCTTCTCCTAACTTGGAGAATCTTCCCTTTCAGCTAAGGGATTTATTTCCACGATCCCCATCTTCTCTTGGAAATATGCAAACTTGATTCTAGATAGAGGTTTTGTCAGGATGTTTGTTGTCTGCTCATCAGTGGGGATATACTCGAGCTTTACCTCTCCTTCCTGGACTTTATCTCAAATAAAGTAGTATTTGATCTCAATGTGCTTCGACCTTTCATGAAACACTGGATGTTTTGATAATCTTATACAACTCTGATTATCACAGTATATTATGGTCGATTCTGGAGTCTGATCAAATAAATCAGAGATTAACTTCCTTAGCCATACTACTTCTGTGCATGCTTCACAAGCTGCCATATACTTTGCTTCTTTTGTACTGAGTGTGACAAACTTTTGTTTCCTGCTGCCCCAAGATATCATAGCGGAGCCCAAGCTGAAACACATACATGAAGTACTCTTTCTATCTTCTGCACTTCCTGCCCAATCAGATTCTGTGAATCCATGAATTTGGATATCACTGGATGTGGTGTATATTAAGCCATAGTTTATTGTCCCACGAATATATCTTAGAACATGCTTTGCAGCTTTCCAATGCTCTTGTCTAGGTTCCACCTGGAACTGACTTAATGTATTTATAGCAAAGCAAATATTTGATCGAGTATTTACCAAATACATCAATGATCCAATTAGTTGTTGATATAGAGATGGATCTACTGGATCAGAATATGGGACTTTCACTTTTCTTATATCTACATTCATAGGAGTGTCCATGGACTTACAGTCCATCATTCCAAATTTATGAAGGATCTTTATTGCGTACTTTCCTTGTCCAAGGAATACTTCACCACGCTTTTGCCATACTTCTAGTCCCAAGTAGTAATGCACGAGACCTAGATCTTTCATATCAAATTCAGAGGCTAATTCCTTCTTGCACTGGATAATTAGAGATTCTTCACCTGTTATGAATAGATCATCAACATATAATAGTAGAATCACAGGTGTGTTATCCATGACTTTGTAATAAAGGTTTGGATCTGCATGACTCTTGGAGAAACCAAGTCTTGTTAGATAGTTGTCCATTCTGGTGTACCAAGCCCTTGGAGCTTGCTTGAGTTCATATAGATATTTCTTCAATCTGCAAACGTGAGTATCTCTGGAATGTACCTCAAATCCTTGAGATTGTTTGATATACACTTCTTCTTCAATAGCCCCATTGAGGAAGGTTGTCTTTACATCCATATGGTGTAGATTCCATCCCATGGAAGCGGCAAGGGATATGATAGCTCTAATGGAGGTATACCTTGCCACTGGAGAAAAGGTTTCGTCGTAGTCTTCTCCCTCCTTCTGGGAGAACCCTCTAGCCACGAATCTTGCCTTGTATTTATCCACACTTCCATCTGCTGCATGTTTGATCTTGTATACCCATTTTGAGGTTACCACTGATTTTTCTTTAGGTCTAGGTACAATTTCCCATTATTCATTTTTCATAATAGATTAATGTTCTTCCATCATAGCTTCTTTCCATTGTCCCTTTTGGACTACTTCTTCGAATGTAGTAGTTTCTTCATCTAAAAGCTTCATCATGTATGTTGCATAACTTGAGAATCTTCTCGGTCTTTTACTCTTCCTGGATGTTCCTTTTGGAACCTTGATTCTTTTTGCGTCTTGTAAAGTAGCTTCAATCCAAGCTAGTCGTTTCTTGGTTTTTGGTATGATATCTGAATCAATGTTCTCACATGGATCCATAGGATGATCAGGTTGATCTTTTTCGTTATTTTCGTTTTTTGTGTTTTCTTCATTTGGTTCTTCAAGTTCTTCTTCTTCTATAATTTCTTCGATGGATTTCCTAAAGGCCATCCTTTCATTGAACGTTACGTCTCTGCTTACTTCTATCTTGTGTTGTTCTGGAATA
>ML813711.1:75449-96159 GCA_009831015.1 Picea engelmannii
CTTCAAGTTCTTCTTCTTCTATAATTTCTTCGATGGATTTCCTAAAGGCCATCCTTTCATTGAACGTTACGTCTCTGCTTACTTCTATCTTGTGTTGTTCTGGAATATATATTCTATAGGCTTTGGACGAATCACTATATCCCATGAATATCCCCTTTTTACTTGAGGGTTCTAGTTTATTCCTTTTATCTTTGGGAATATGAGAGTAAACTGAACATCCAAATATTCTTAAGTTTTCTACGTTAGGTTTCTTACCTGAGAATGCTTCTTCTGGTGTCATGTCCTTCAATATACGATGAGGGCTTCTTTTCTGTACATATATTGTCATCATTGTTGCTTCTCCCCATAGGAACATGGATAGTCCTTGATCGTTCAATAAGGATTTTACCATTTCTTTGATAGATATGTTCTTTCTTTCCACTACATCGTTTTGTTGAGGATTATGAGGAACAGTCAGCTCCCTCCTAATCCCTGCTGATTTGCATAATGCAACGAACTCCTTCGAGGTGTATTCTCCTCCATTATTTGTTCTTAATGTCTTGATCTTCTTGTTTGTAAGGTTTTCTATTTATGCCTTGAATTCTTGGAACTTGTTGAATACTTCGTCTTTTGATTTCAGTAGGTACAGCCACGTCTTTCTTGAATAGTCATCTATGAAGATTACGTAGTAAAGAGATCCTCCTAGAGATCTGACTGGCATTGGATCGCAAACATATGAGTGTATTAGATCTAGGGTTTCTTTAGATCTGTTGTTGCTTCTTGGGAATGGTTTCTTGATATTCTTCCCAAGGGCACATCCTTTGCAGATTCCTTCATGTGTAGATTTCAATTCTAGTATTCCTTCAACCATTTTTCTGAGGAAAGGTAATGCTTGATAATTGATATGACGTACCTTCTATGCCAAAGCTCATTAGGGTTGACTTCGTCATGTACTAGAGATTCTTCATTTTTTTCTAGTAGTCTATACAGATTTCCTTCACAACTTCCAATAACCCTAGCATCATCTATGCTAGAATTCTTATGCCATGATAAGACCTTTCCATCCATGAAGGCTATTATGTTTCCTTTGTCTTCTAAACATGATATCGATACAAGATTCTTTTCTAAACCAAGTACATATAAAACATTGCTTAAGTGAACATGAATACTTGATTCCAATTTGACAGAGGCTTGTCCAAATCCTTCGACGAGGTAAGTGCTTTTCTCTCCAAGCTCCACTTTGTACGATGTCTTTCTCTCATTTAGATTTGATATTTTGGCTTGATCTCCCGTCATGTGCTTGGAAGATCCACTATCGATTATCCACATATCATCTTCAATCGTCCCGGTGAGTGTTGAGTAGTGTAAAAGACTAATTGTTTCACACATGTCTTCGATTGACTAGTAACTGGTCATGCCTTGATCCAAAACTTTAACTTCGTCATTTATGTTTTCTGAGAGTGCCAAGAGGTGCGCTGAGTTAGGGCACATCTGAATATCTTCTTCTTGGGCGAGATGCTTCATCACAAGGTGTTGGATCGGAGATTTAGGGTTTCTGCAACTGCTTATGCTAGTAACTTTAGCTGCAGTGTTTTTGGAAGCTGCTCTTGTTAGTAACCCTAGCGGCAGTTCCTCAATGAGCTCAATATCTAGCGGCTATGCTTCCTTCTAGTGTTTTAGGCTGATTGAAGGGGGTGTGGGCCCATAACCTGTTAGAATATAGAATATTGTGCTCGTTTTACCATTGACGATACCCTTGTCACCCAACCACAGGCCAAAGCCACCCTCCGAGCACCTTGAAATTGACAGAGAAGAGAATCCCAGTAGCAATCCAATAGCCAAGAGAGGCTAATGAACCAAGCAAGAATAGAAACCAAGTTGATCAGATAATCCCACCCAGAGGCTAGCGCACACTTTCCCAGAAACTTTCACACAAGCTGCAACTGCACCTGCGCAGATCCAGTTCACTCTGCAACTGCTGAGATGTGTATAATGAAAACTTGCGCCCTATATTTATAGTAATTTGGGCAGTTTAATTGGGGCCGAGTTCTCCTTCTAGGTATTAATAAATTCATATTAGATGTATTTTTGTAGCCGACAACTTGTCTAGGGTTTCCTTCACTTCTTTGCTTCCTTCCGGAGTATTCTAATATTGTCATAGGTCACAATAGAGGTTCATACCTCCCAAATCTACCATAATATTAACAACATCATCAATCTATCAAACCATGTTCATTACGAAAATGATTGTCTGATCTGGACCATTTTCCGAACTGGAAAATGCTTTTCCATCAGAAATCTCAAACCACTTTCCGAACTGGAAAGGAACTGCTCATGCTGGACCATTTTTCAAACTGAAAAATGACTATCCATAAATCAATAACATATAAGTTCACCCTCCCAACCTGGGAGTAATCTCTTCCTTTTTCAATAAGGAAGTTGTTTCCATGAGCCCCAACTTGTTTCTTGAGTATGCAAACTTTTCATCTTGGGCAAAGGCTTTACCAAAATATATGTTATCTTCTCAACTGTGGAGATATATTGGAGAACCACTTCTCTTTTATGAACTTCAACACAGAGAATATAATGCTTGATCTCAATGTACTTCGGTCTCTCATGGAACATTGGTTTTCTCTGAAGGATTCATATAGCTCTGATCATTACAATATATCATGGTCGAATTCAGCACTTATGTTTCCTGCTAGCTCATAACATTGTGGCAAGGCTCAAACTTAAACATATCCAAGTAGCACTTCTTCTGTCATCATGAGATTTTTCCATGGATTAGCAATCTATCATCCCAGAATTCTGAGTAACTATTCTGATACACCATCTCTATCATAGAACGCTTTCACCACGCTTTTGATGTATATGAGATACTCTTCATCAGGTTGTTTGAATCCATACAAGGTCTTCTTATATCTGCAAAGATGAGTCTCTTTCTGGTATAATCTTCTTTCTCACTTTCTTTATTGGGAAGAACAATTTTTTACATGTAAATTCCAATCCATGGATAATACAAGAGGTATATCTAGTTTACTAGAACAAGTTGTTGTCATTGTCTTCTCTCTCCTTCTGGAAGAATCTCTGAATCTTGCAATGCTTCCATTCATAATTCTTTTTTCACATTTTCTTACATACATTGTTCTTTATCATAACTTCCATTTCTTCTGCTCGATTGCTTCTTAGTGGGTTCAAACCAAGTTGGTAGTCTTGTGATTCTCGGTATAATAATTGGTTGTTCTTGTTTTTCTTTCTTTCTTGGAATCTTCATGTTCTTCCTCATGTCTCCCTTTAGCTCTTGGGTCCATGGGGTATTCTATATGCCCTGAAGATTCCAGCTTCTTCCTTTCATCATAGGATCATGGATGTAGATGGACAACCAAGGATACTTTAAGGCTTCTTTTCGAAGAAGATTTCTTCTAGAGTCAAATTGAACACGTGTCGCTTATAATGGCTGCTACTTTCAATTGGAACATGGACAGATACTTCATAATCCTCAATGGATCATATCATTTAGGATTAGATCCCTCATAATCCTTGCTTCATGCATGAATGCATTCTCTTCTTTTGGAATTGTGTAATAATCTCCCTCCATCTAAGAGAGTCCACGCTTTTGTGTGCATCATTATTGCCTTCTGCAAAGTGTCACAAGTCTTTTTCTAATTTCCTCTTGGTTGTTGACTTCTTTTTGTTTTGACTTCTTATGGGTTTCTTCAAGTTTTATTTTGATTTCATCTTATTTTGCAGTTGTTACTTATGTAATAGCTTCCACAAGAATCGTTACCAAAGATTGTCAACATACTTCATCTTTTCATGTGTATTTCTTGACTTGTAGTCATCATGATAGCAATTTGTATCCTTTTATTCTTCCATAGGTATTGTTTCCCTTGAACATATTTTCTTCTAATAAATAGATATACATGATGTGCACAGGAACTATGTAAACATGGTATATACAAGAGCTTTGAAGAATCTTGTTACCTTGAATTAGAAGAAGAAGTTTGTTTTATCCTTCTTGACTTTCTTTGAGGGTTCCCTTTCTTCGACAAATGTTGCTTCGTTTGTTTCCTTGCTTTTCTTTAACTCGGGACAGTGGTTCCTGTAATTACCATATTTTCGATAGTTGAAGCATTGTATCATTGACATGTCCTTTTCTTGATTTGGTTTCTTCCTTGAGCCAAGCTTCTTCTTATTCCTTAAATTCTTGAACTTTGCTTTGAAAGCTTGGTCATTGTATTTATTTTGGGATTTCTCTTTTGCGTTAATCCTTGATTCTTCTTGTGCACAACAAGTCCAAAGTTTTTCAAATGTGGGATACTCCTTTCTTATGTTCATGCTTGTGGCAAATGCATCCCATGTCTTGGGAAGACCATTGAGTATTATATTTACCAGTTCCTTCTCTGAAATGATTTCTTCAATAGCTTGTAGTTGATCTCTTAACTAAGAGATTCTCACAAGGTATGATGTTATGTTGTCATCATCGTTCATTTTCATGTCACGTAGCTCATTCTTTAGACTCATTACTTGTCCAATGTCTCTAACTGAGAAGAGGTTAGTCAGGGCATCATACATCTTAGATGAGTCAAGATGAGAGATGTAGGGTATCAAGTGGTCTTTTACAAAGTCCACTATGATACTCATGGAATTGATGTCGTTGTCTTTGAACTTCTCCATAACTGCAACGTTCTGAGGTTCCTTCTCTTTTCCTTCTTCAAACTGTGGTTCCACAATCTTTCCATTCACAATATTCAACACTTTATTCTTGGAAAAGATGATATCAATCATTATCTTCCATGCTCTAAAGTTAGAAGCTCCTTCTAACTTGTTTTCTGACTTCATAGAGTAAGTCATGACTGCTTTGAATTGGTCAACCTTTGATTTTGACTTGGTCAACCTTTTGACTTTGACCAAAAACTCAAACTTGACATCTTATCTTGTCGAGAGTACCAAGAGGTGCGCTAGGCTAGGGTGCACTAGGCTATCCAGAAATTAGGTCAATCTCTTCACTTAAGGTGCCTCAACAAGAGGTTTAGGGTTTCGTTGTTGCAGCAAAAAATTTGACTGCAACTGTAACTGAGAAAAAATCCTCCCAATATATCTTCCAACAGTTAGACTGTCTAAAGATAATGTGGGCCCATAACCTATTAGAAAAGTGGGTGTGCTCGTTTAACCATAGACAATATAGTAATATTGTCACCCAACCATAGACATAAATTCCATCCCCGAGCACCTTGACCTTGACAAAGAAGAATTCTGGTAACAAATCAATATCCAACCAAGGCTAATGCACCAAGCAAAGATAACCAAGAATGATAAAAAATTCCAACCCAGAAAGACCGAAATTACAAATTTGCAGTAACTGCAACTGCAGCTACCCTCCATACTTGCGCACTAAATTTCTACAGTGTGCACTACTGAATTTTTTCAATTGTGAGCTATGTCTTTCAAATGAGCTCTAGCGTCATGTATTTATACTGCTCCTCCTTAGTTGTTTGGGCTGACTTCTCATTCTAGAGGCTAAAAACTCAATATTAAATATTTCCTTTAGTCGACTTGTCTTCTAGGGTTATGTCCAATGCTTTAGGGTTTCTTCTTTCTTCCTAGAATATTCTATTCTTTTCAAGGTTACATGTGGAGGTTAACACCTCCCGCAACTACCATAATATGAACACAACCAACCAATATTTCTTTTAAAACCTTTATTTTCTTGATCCAACATGCTTTTAATTGTTTTGTGCGAGTGGGGGATGGTAAATCTTCTTCTTTTATTTTTAGTTCACTCATACTACAAACCTTTAAAACATATTTAGTAACATAATCTTTATAGAAACTCTCATCGTTTTCTAGATCTTCATGAAGATATTGCTTCAAATTTTTAATTCTGGAACCCAAAGAAAAAAAATTGATCGCCAAATACCATGCCTCTAGAACGAGAGACATTCCCTTCTTTATATTCTCCCCAACATATCGTCTGACTTGCAACAAGAAAACTTGATGTTCCCCTTAATTTCAAAATTGAATATGGTGTTTCATCAGAGATCTTCCAGGGCTTAACTATTGAAATCGAACTGGAAAATATTCGTAGTGGCATCAAGGAATTTTCCAGTTCTTTAATCCTTTATTTTAGATTGGCATTTTTAGCCTCCATATCATCAACTGACACTTCCAAGGAATCACTTGTAGCTCTATGAATCCTCGCAATTCTTGATGGTGGGACTTTGTTCAGGTTAAATTATGAATTTGTCTTTCCTTGAACTTTTTTTTTAAATTTGAATTAATTCTTTCAAAGACTAATTTCTTTGAGTCTTTATCAAATAGAGCACTATGAAGACTTAAGGATTCTTCTTCATAGAATATCGGTTCTTGTCTCAACAATCCCGCTGCAACTTCTTTATTCCTCATCCAGAAACTCTATATCTTCGATTTCCACATCCAAATATGTGTCCTCAAAGGAATATTCGTCTTCAAGTACAACCTCACCTACTTCTTGTTGATTTGTCTATATTTTTATTTTACTATTTATGGTGAGCTTATGAGGCCTTTCAATATTCCTTTTAGGAGGATCATGGTCATCTCCATCACCATAATTTTCAGTTAAATATTTCTTCTACTCTTGTGTTACAAGTTGAGGGTTTTGTTTGGTTGTGCCTCTTCTTTGAGAAGTATTTTGAGACTGTGTGCTTCTTTCATTTACAACCTTCTCATGTTGTCTATGTCTTTCATTAGTGATAATAACAGTTTCAATATCTCCAATTGGATCTTCTTTAGGTTTCCTTCTGTTGAAGTTTTCATAAGCTAGGTTAAGCATGTAGTTCATTTAATTTCATCATGTCTTAACCATAAACAAGAATGTTGCAGCAACCAAGATCACAAGAAGAAACATCATGGACTAGAACACAAGATATATCCTGGGAAACCCTTCTCAAACAAGGGAGAAAAAACCATCCAAATCCTTTGCTATATTCTTCAAGAGAAAGACCTTTCACCACCAAGAATGACTTAGCACACAAGAGGGTGCTTAAGCCCTATAACGCTAGCATCCAAGAGAGGTGCATACCTTTGCCAAAGAGAAGTACTTGCTGAAATTTCCAAAACATATGAGAAGGATATGATTCTACAATGGAGAATCATCTCCTATGTATATTAGAATTTGACTAATTAACAAGGGCTTCTATTGGTACAACAGGGTCGACCTCTCTAAGTCAAACATACTTATTATTATTATAATTAATATTCACAATATTAATTATCTTGTTTATGTTAATCATATTAACATAGGGCCGACCTGTACCCTTTACACAATAACTAGGGTTACAGGTAGGTCTGACTCTTGAACAATATATAGCAAAGGATCGGATACACCCACTAGTGCTCATCCACTAGGGGCACATACATATGGATGCCATGGACTTGTTTCACTACATTACACAAATGAACCAGGTCTTCACACGTTCACCTATGTTCATCCACGGGCACATCCACTCTACAGATCTGCTTTCCCACTGCTACCAACAGGAGAATCATCTGGAGTATTCTCGTCAACTATGTTGCTCAGAGGAGGCCATCACACCATCTTTATTTCTGTTCACATGATGATGTTCCCAACACTTTTTGGATTTCCCACGTTCACCTTGTGCTCAGCCACAGGCATGTTCTAACTCAACAGATTTTTTTTCACCCGGATAATCATCTGGAGTTCTTCTCACGCATGTCATGGAGGAGGTCATCTCTATGTTCCTAAATCAGTCCCAGGCAGGAACCATGAACCCTTCATAGGGGATTTCTCTTAGTTTTGTAAGCTAAGAGAAAGGCTTCACATAGCTGCTATGTTCCACATCTCATAGGTTTGTAAGTTGGAGGATGTCTCCCATAGTTGTATTCATCAACACTCCCTCTCAGTTAGGGAGGCATTTTTTATCATGCCAAGTCTCACACAGATGAATTTTAAATTTTGTCTTTGCTGGAGTTATCGACACTCCCTCTCAACTAGGGGGCCATTCTTCATGAATTTAATTTGGTGAAGATATATGCAATCTGCTCATGTGTAGGAAGGTACTACATGAGTACGATTTTCCTCTGCAGCTTATCTCTAAAATAAGGATGTTTCATCTCATTGTATTTCGATCCATCAGGAAACACTTGGTTCTCAAGGAGATTTTACTCACGACTTTTGGTCATCATCATGGGATCCATCTCATGGTCAAGTAAATCTATTAGAAGCTTGTGAAGCCACATTGCTTCGCACACTTGATGCTTATATACTCTGCCTCTATGGTACTCAAGGCCACAGAGTTTCATTTTATGTTGCATCAGGAAAACATGGAAAACTTCACGGTAGAACATCAACTGGATGTGTTCTTTCTTTCCACTATACTTTCTTCTCAATCTGAATCAGTATATCTTGCAAACTTAGTTTCACACTGGAGGCATATCTCAGGCCATATCCAATTGTGCCTTGTATATATCTCAATACATGTTTTGTTGTTTTCTAGTGAGTCTATCTTGGTTGACTCGTGAAATGACTAGGCACATTCATTGCATGGTATGAATTCAGTCTGGTGTTAACCAGATACATTATTGATCCAATCAGTTGTGGATCAGTCTCATCTCCAACACTGTATAGGTTTGGATCAGCAACACTCTTTCTGAAATCCAAACTCATCAAGAATCTATCTATCATATATAGTTTCCAACTCATGGATGGTAGTATGGATGGAAGTGTATCGATTCATTGGGTCAAGTGTCTCATCATAGACAACTCCCTCTCTTTATGAGAAACCTCTATCTATGGATCTTGTTTGTATTTCTTGATACTTCCATCAGATGCATGCTTGTTCTTATAGATCCACTTGGAAGTTACCACAGACTTCCCTTTCTAGTCCCTGAATAATATCTTATGCATCATTCTTTAAGATATAGTGGTTTTCTTTTGTTATGGCATCTTTCCATACTGGTTCTCTTGTTGCTTCTCTAAGACAAGGAGTCTCAGCATTAATGAAGTGGCTTGTGACTGAAGGATAGCTCGAACATCTCTTTTTCTTTTCTCAGAATGTGTCTTAAGAGGCTTGTATGTTTCTCTATCTCTTGCAGAGTGAGTCTAGGTAGGCATTTTATGCCTTACTGCAATATCTCTAAACATATCAACTGGAGATCCTGGATAAGCTGGAGTAATGTTTGTCTCCCTCTGAATTGTTGAAGGGGGAGAAGGTATTGTCTCACTGTCAATATCCATCTGAGATTCTCTGGTTCTTTGAAAAACTATCTCTTCTTCAAGGAAAATGCCTCTACTTGTCTCAATTTGTCTCTTACTAGAGATGTCTTTGAAGATTCATTATATCCTTTCTTCCTAAAGGATATAGCTTGGACTTCTTCTCTTTGGGTACATAGTCTGCTTCATATCTCATATAATATGTTTCCTTCTGCAACCTTCATTATAGCTTCCTCAAGGTTATCACATGTGACTTGAACAAGGTCAAAAAGACAACAAGCAAGAATAATACTCTTTTGATAATAGTAGATAAAACAAAAACACAAATAATCATTACAGTAGCTCTTTTAGAGCTATCACTTGTGACCTGTCTGAAGCAAAGATCAAAAGTAAGAAATACAATACAAAATGAGGTCAACGCTCTTCTAGTGTTGTGATCAAACATTCCTTCATGATAACCTGGGATCAACACAAGAGGTTTCTCCTAGAGGATATGTTAGTTGTATATGTTACATTAAGCATTTATCTCAATATGCTCACATGCTACCAAGTATAATACTTTACAAAGACTGCTACCTCAACTATAGTGTTTACTTGTAAGGGGTAGTAATCAACTTTGTAATTTTGAATCTTATCGGCTTAATTAATCAAACTTGGAACCTGGAGTCTTGTCCTCAAGAATGAGTGTGTGTTTATTTTCTTCCAAGTCTCCTTCACTCAAGATGACAAGTGCTTTCTTCAACCTGTCTTTTGTACTAGGACAATATGTTATCTTGACAGAAGGTTGGGTTGGAGAATAAACTCTATGATCTCAACTTTAATCCATCTAATACCTTGACTTTAATTTTGACCAAAGGTTGGTATGATGGTCATAGCTTCAATATGCAACCTAGATCAAAATAATGTCATAAAAAATAGATGCATATCAGAATAATCAAACCTGGGTTGCAATATTCCTCTAAATGTGTTGGATCTTGAGATCCTTGTGGATCTATGGAAAGAGATCCCTTCTCTTGCAAATACCCTTTAAATATTTAACAGTTAAACATATGTGAGTACATACCTCTGATAGCATTTGCAGGTAGTGGCACCATTTGGTAGCAGCGGTAATAATTACCAACTCTTAAGAATTTCAAGGGTGACTGCAACTGGTACTATCGTTGATACTTCAACTGATACTGAAACTGCAACTGCAACTGCAACTTATTCTGAAACTGCAATTGCAACTACAACTTAGGGTTTTATGAGGAAACCCTAATTTTTCAAACTTCAAAATTTTAAATTATGATCCAGTGGCTAGATGCGCTCAACTGAGGCAAGTATGTTGGTACAGTCAAATTTCTGAAAATCCAATTTTTGCCCCCTCAAAATTGACCAGCGGATTTCTGGACTGGTGCTTCTTGTTTTTTGGTACTTCTGGTTTTTTGGTACTGGTGGTACTTCTGGTTTTCTGGTACTTCTGGTACTGGTGAAAACTAGGGTTTCACTTTTCGGGAGTCTACCCACTGAAAAGGTGCGCCAAGGTGCCAAAGAGTTCCTTGGGTTAGGGCGCACTTTTCTAGATGGTTTTGAGGCTGAAAATCTTCTTCAATAAAAATCCCTAATTTTCTTGTACGGCAACAATGACATTTTTCCTTTTTCTTGTGAAAGAAGCTTGTGCAATGGGTTCTTTCAAGACCTATCCTCTGATACCATGTTGAAGTTTTCATAAGCTAGGTTAAGCATGTAGTTCATTTAATTTCATCATGTCTTAACCATAAACAAGAATGTTGCAGCAACCAAGATCACAAGAAGAAACACCATGCACAAGAACACAAGATATATCCTGGGAAACCCTTCTCAAACAAGGGAGAAAAACCCAGCCAAATACCTTTCACCACCAAGAATGACTTATCACACAAGAGGGTGCTTAAGCCCTAGAACATCAGTGCCCAAGAGAGGTGTGCACCTTTGCCAAAGAGAAGTACTTGCTGAAATTTCCAAAACATATGAGAAGGATATGATTCTACAATGGAGAATCGTCTCCTACTTATATTAGACTTTGACTAATTAAAAATGGATTCTATTGGCACAACAGGGCCAACCTCTCTAAGTCAAATATACTTATTATTATATTTATTATTATAATAATTAATATTCACAATATTAATTATCTTGTTTATGTTAATCATATTAACATAGGGCCGATCTGTACCTTTTACACAATAACTAGGGTTACAGGTAGGTCTGACTCTTGAACAATATATAGAAAAGGATCGGATACACCTACTAGTGCTCATCCACTAGGGGCACATCCATAGGGATGCCATGGACTTGTTTCACTGCATTACACAGATGAACCAGGTCTTCACACGTTCACCTGTGCTCGTCCACAAGCACGTCCACTCTACAAATCTGCTTTCCCACTGCCACCAATAGGAGAATCATCTGGAGTCTTCACGTCAACTTTGTTGCTCAGAGGAGGCCATCACATCATATTTGTTTATGTTCACATGATGATGTGCCCAGCACTTTTGGGATTTCCCACGTTCACCTTGTGCTCAGCAACAGGCACGTCCTAACTCAACAGATCACTTTTCACCCAGATAATCATCTGGATTTCTTCTGACTCACGTCATGGAGGAGGTCATCTCTACGTTCCTAACTTTGTCCCAGGCAAGAACCACGAACCCTTCATAGGGGATTTCTCTCGGTTTTGTAAGTTGAGAGAAAGGCTTCACATAGTTGCTATGTTCCACATCTCACAGGTTTGTAAGCTGGAGGATGTCTCCCATAGTTGCATTCATCAACAACGTCCACTATCTTCTTCTTCTCCAAATAAATAGGTATTTGCATAGGATACACTGAAACCCGTAGAAATCATGTGATTCATGAAATATTGATTAGGGTCAAACCCTTTAATTTCATTTGCAACCTTTAAATTGTACTGATCAAACTCACATTTAAATTGTACTGATCAAACTGGACTGCATATTCATCAATTTTTGAAGCATTTTTTAATGTTATTTCACCAATTTTCCATGGTAAGGAAATGAATTGTTTTTTATTCCTTTCATAAAAGAAATGGGCCCAAAATATGTATTGTCTGCGAACTTTTATTATAAATATCATATTTGGTACATAAAATGGAAGATAAATTGGGCTTTCTCGGGAACAGTAACTCTTGATGACACTATAATGTTCCATTTCTTCAAAACTTTTCTTCTTATCCAAAAACATGGCCACTTCTAGAGAAAGTCTTGAAGTACCAGGTCCAAACATGAGTTTCTTAAAAGAAGAAGTGAATGAACCATACACTTCATAGAAATGATACATGGCCTTTTGTTTCCACAAAGTTGGGTACCATGTGTTAATTGGGTCTATCTTGCAGTTGATTTTTTTGCTAAACGTAATCCTTTGAATCATGATAGGATGTGATGGAAAAGATTAAATATGTAGACATGTAGAACTTCTTATTCTTCCTAGAATTTGATAATTGGAAAGATTATTTCACCAAAAATAATTTTCGACCAGTCAAAAATTGCTTTCTCATGGATAGAAAAATATAAATATACAAAACTAAATGAGGAAGTATAGCAGTTGATTATTATCCAACAACCCTAGCAAAGAGCCATGTTATTTCTTGATATGGTTTTTTTTAACTCACTGACCTGTATGGTTGATAAATATTCTGGAATTGTTGTCGGGTCTTCCATATATTGCTATAAAAGGCCCCAACCACCATTTATAGCTTTCAAGAACTCTTTGGCTTTGTCAACTTTAAAATTCATCTTTGGCACTGGTAACCTAAACATTTTCTTGAAAGTTGAAGGTGCCAGAGAAATTGGGGATTGTCCTTGCAACTGAATATTTCTTTGATTTTTCTCATATTTATCTATACACCATGAAACCAGCTCCATAGCATAAAAAACCTCTAGAAAACACCATGCTTTGGAAATTCCCGATGTCCAAATATCATTAGCATTTCTTCCTAGAAGCGATAATGTAGAATAGTATTTGTATGCTCTAGACCAGTGAAATTTTGGATCCTCTCATTCGAAAGTATTAAGAGTATCTCCACAAAAGCTCTCTTTCCTTATGGTAGCCATGCTTAAGGAGTTGGTGGATTATGTACAATATTTTGGAACGTTAATATCGAAGAAAATATTTTTCCATAATATACATTAAAGCTCTTTTTTCGAAAGGATGATTAGAGTAAAATTAATTTGAATTTATTGAGAACGGTCTCAAGAAATTCGCCATTAATAATGGTCCTTTGATACTTAACCACTTGTTATTTCCTATAGGATTTGAATTTAATATTACTCAGAGAATGTGACAAGAAGAAAAAAGTATTCACCATGGATTGGTGGAGATATGGATGTAAAGGAAGAGATAATGGGGTAATTTTGAACCTACAACCCCACAGTAAAGTCTCACAAAATGACTAAGTATCACAAAGCGAATGGACGGAGGGGAAGGAACAAGATTTTTAAAGAATTTTGATATGATCTTCGCTTCCGTGATAAAGGTTGAACTGGATAAGTATTGAAGTGTCAAGAGAGAAATGAAATCTAAAGAAATAACTTTGTATCATGAAGCGAAAGGACAGACTAATCGTCATGACATAAATGAATAAACTCAACCCGCAGTGAAAATTAGAAAAAGTTCTAAGTATGGTACAAAATGAGGATGGTTGAATGAGACAGTGTTTTTTGGTGACGGCGGAATTTTGGACTTGCAAGATAATACGTGATGAACCTGTGAAATACTTCAAAATAAGCTAAGTATTGGTGCATTATGGTTATGGAGAAACACAATAGTGCACTTTGGAGGAGGCGGAAGTTATAACAAGACTCATGAATCTATGATAAAGTGGAAAATTTGTTAAGTGTAGGAATGAGATATAGAAGAGAGAGAGTTATAAATGACTAAGCATATTTTAGAATCAACGGTACTATATAGGCTTGTTTATGTGGATTGGGATACCCCCCTGTGGCTTCAAGGAGCTAGCCTAAAGTGAAGGGGAAACTATGCTAAGGTGAAAGTGGTGTGTTTATCATGTTGTGCTTACCCCTATTAGAACCTCTACAAAGGTTGCTAGTTTGGGTAGTAAAATTTTTTGGCACCATTGTTGGGGACATCCTTCTTGGTTTGTTTCTGGATGCAACATTATTCATGCCAGGCTTAAAACATTTTCTTGCATCCCTAGGTTGTGGGTAAGTTTTATTGTATGTGTATCTTGATGAGATTATTGTTATTTCTAACTTGATTTGTCTCATCTAGCAACTCCATTCAAAGAAAATATAAAGAGGTAAATTGCAAGAGGTAATTACCATAAAGAAAGATTGAAAGGTAACTTGGGATTGATTTAAAGCATAGGTAAGCTATCTATGAACCCAAATTCTCATAATTCTCAAGTTATAATGGTGACTCCACATCTTTGGTATTTGTATGACTGATATAAAATTCTCTAATATTAATAAATCATCACTTTGTATGTTTCAAATATAGCCTCTAACGAAGAAATTTTTTGGAAAGTTTTGTTTGATCCTTTGTATTTTGTAGGTGTTATGTCGTGTTCAGGTGAGCTTCATTTTTATGCATGGATTACTCAAGTCCTAGTGTTTAATGGAAATCCTTGGTTGGCTTCAAGACATCTTGCATATTTCATGTATTATGTGGTAGATAATTGTAATACCCCTAGGTTGAACCCCAATTGTAATGTAAATGTAAATGTACATATAGGCCAATGAGTCGTTGGTGCACAATTTTTGGGTACAGTTAGCACACGTGCACCAAGGAAAGAGTGCACGCTCGTTTCATAGCTTTGTGTGCACCTGAGTAGGTGGGCGAGGATTGTTGTGGGTGTGAATCAAGGGAAGAGTGTGTTCTCGTTTCATGTCTTTGCGCACACCTGGGTAAATGTGCAAGGGTCGCTTCAAAGTGTGTGTCAGACCGTGTTTGTAGCCAAGATATTTTCGGAGTCAAGGAGCCTTTGTGTATATGTATATTGAAGCCAGAGTTCTTGTGTGGTTATTAGGCTAGGGATCCTGGATTGCGACAAAGGCCAGTGCGCCTATTTTTGTAAAACGTAAATGCACTCAAATATTAATAAAAATATATCACCACGCGCAGACCAATCAAACAAAAAGATACGAGGGAATAAAACTCCACTAGAATGGGAAAGGGGTGTGAAGCTTAAAGGGAATATTTAAATAATATTTCCAAAAGTGTAATTATGGGATATGTATTTATCCTAAGTTTCTAAGGAATGGGAACAAGTCACCAAGTGGAGCTAAGTTATCTCTTAAGGTGACAAGTGTCCAGTTATAAGCATGCAAATATATTGTGGGGCCTTAGTGTATTTCAGGGGGGTATTTTCACCCATTCTGAGATCATGCAGACCAATTTTCCTCTCCTAAGAATCCACATATTATTGTAACCTGTTGCCATCATTTAACCATGTTCTTGGGAAGGCATGTGTTTTATTGAAGAAGCAAGTTGTCAGGCATGTGTTTGTCGAAGAAGCGAGTTTTTAGGCCCGTGTTTGTCGAAGAAGCGGGTTGTCAGGCCTATGTTTTTCAAAGAAGTGGGTTGTCAGGCCTGTAAGAACTCTCTCCGTGTGAGAGAACTACTGGGAATTGTTTTCCCAAGGTGCACAATTGTAGCTACATGGCTCTGAGACTTCATGTCGACCATGTTGTTGAAGCCTTGGGAGGGAAGTGGGGCAACCCAAGGACTGTTGAGAAGAGAAAGGGAACACTCCCTGGGGTGAGACATGCATGTGAGGAATGAGGGACTGTAGTTTGTTTGTTGGGGTTGGCACCTTTGTCTGAGTGTTTTGACTGTTGATAGACCTTAGATTGGCTTAGGAATCCTTTACCTTGGTGAAGTTTAAGCCCCAGCTTGGGGGTGGCCTACTACTGAGACTCTGAGTGGAATATTCTATGGCTATGAGAAATGTCTGAGGTCTACATGTAGTTGGTGGATTACAAAAAAAGATAAGTGTCTTATTATGTGTGTTATTCTCTAAGTAATGTGCATATACATGTTAAATATATTATGTGTTACAGTTGTATATATATTTATGCATGGGTTGTATATGTTGTAGAACTACATGTTTGTTGCATATGCAGAGCATGGACCATGATAGTTTATATGTGTTTATATATTGTTTAACAAGTGACTGCTTATGTTATTTATGTTATGGAACTGGTACATAATTATATTGGTTGTGCATATATTGTTGGTTCTGCATAATTTTCGCAAATGTAGAGCATGGTAGTTTAAGTGTTCCCATTAAATAATTTTGTGATAATGGTCATGGGATTCTGAGGCAAGGCCTAAAGCATCGTGTGTGCATAGTGGTGTCAGTCTACGAGTGCGAATGAGACAAACCCCGCGTGTGGCATAAGGAATGGTTGCACGCATAGTTGTATTATGAGCTTTTTTTTGTATTAGTAGCTATCTATTAAGTAACTTCAACATTAATCATATGGGTTCTAGCACGAATCTATAAATGTCATGTGTGTTGAGGACAGTCAACGTGGTCGACACAATGACGGTTGAGCACGCAAAGTTTCTATGACATAATTTTTGTGCGTGGTGCGAGACCGGCTTGCACACACTAGGAAACCATAGTTGCACGTAGAACAAGACCAGTTGTGCGTTATTGGTTTCAATGAGTTGCTTCTGCAGAAGAAAGCTTTGATATCATAACTTTATTTAATGAGTTTGTAGTAATGAAGAAGTCATAGTGGTATCAGGGCAGAGCAAGGGATGTAACAGAGTGGTATAAGAGCTTTTGGTTCAACATTGGACTTGAATGGGTTGGAGTTCCACATGAAGTTGGTGAGACGGACATTTTTATGATGGTCGCGGGGTCGCAAGTTGAAAATAGGGAAAAAAACAGTTGAGTGAAGAAAGTACTCTCGTGCGTTAAGTATTGGTGTGTAGTGCGTGCACGTGGAATATTGGTGTAGCGTGGAATAGAATTGGAGATGCGCATTGAGTATTGGGTGCAAGAGGGTGCACGGTAAATGTTGGTGTGACGCAGAGCAAAGCTATAATTGTGTAGAATATTGGTGCATGACACAAATTTTGTGCACACTATATAATGATGTGCAAAACCCAAAAGTTGAGTGTGCTAAATATTAGTGTCCGATATAAAAGTTGTGTGCACTTGTAACATCCCACTCCATTGAGTACACTTTTATTGACATATTCTTTGAGGACACTTGTGTGTAAGTGATCCGGTTATGGTATATTATGATTGTGTTTCGATTATGGGTTATATATGATGATGATGATGATGTATTGTGACTTATTGTTAATCTGATGTATATATATTTCCAGATGTTATTGATGATTTTTTCTGAGTGTGCAGGACACATGACAGGTTGTGGATGTTGATGGTATCAATGGACTTCATTGGACTCCGGATTGAGTCAGGGAGTGGATTATATTTATTTGAGTATTTCATTTTAAGCACATGTGATGTATGATTGATTTCAGTATGATTTATGTATATGGATTATTAACATTGTTTTTTTTTCAGTGGATGCAGGCTTGACGATGCTTGTTAATCCGATTCACATAAGGAATGAAGGGGCCATGCACAGAAATTGGAAATTGAGGGAGAGGTGTGGTAGCATCCCTATCACAGCCTACTAGCACTCTCACCGTGGTATGAGTTGTAGGTTAACGATTACCTAGTTCGAGAGGTCCATGATGTCGTGAGGGCGAACTGAGACAGTCACTAATGAATATTTCTAAGGGGCACGCAATAAGGCAGAGTCTATATTCCTTAGAAGCCCTTAGTCTCTCACAAGGTCGACCGAATGGAGTGTTGACTCCAAGGGTCAAACAAACTTCCAAACCCAATCTAAAGCGAGTGGCACCCTTGGAGCACGGAGGTGTGTCTTGAAGGGCACGTCGTGTAATTAAAAGATGAGTCAAATAAATCTAAGTGGCCTAGAAAACATTAAAATGTTTAGACATGGTTAGAATAAAATGATTATTTAACCAGTAAATTACAAACCTAGAAGCCTAACAAGAGTATAAGCATAAGTTTGGACTAAGTTCAATTCTAAGTTTAATTAAGGGACTAGTTAAAATATTAAATAAATTAAAAGGATTTAAAATAAAATCAAACTCTAGGAAGAAGATAAATAACAATACAAAAGAATGGATAAATTGCACATGTGTGCATGAAATTAATAAATTAGATTTTTAAAATAGAAATTAATAAAACATGAGAGAATAGGTGTACAATAGAATAAGTATCTTGAGTCAAGCTACCACTAGTCTAACCAGAGCTACCACTAGTCTAACCAGAAGAAGATTCATGATCCAACTCTAACTAAGATCTAGTTAGGAGACATTCATTAAATGAGAATTTGGGGAACAAAAAAACAACCAAGAGCAAAAATAGGAATACTTTGGGGGAATGTGAGGGAAATTGACTTTTTAAATAAATAAAAAATGGTAATTACTTGTGCAGCTTGGGGAGAGTGTGACAAGTGTGTGGGTGAATAATACTAATTAAATTAATTAAAAATATAATTAATTGTGCATGAGGACATGTGTTATTGAGGATTTTTCTATATATCAAATGTGGTAGAAGGGAAAGGGATCTCTCTTATGATTGGTAATGTTACACTGTCAAAAAAAATTGGATTGTTGTGAGAGTTGGGATACCAAGCTTGTAGAAAGAGTGGAAGCTCTACCTTGTTAGGCAAACCTTAGAGCTATTGTTGTTGGTTTCTTGTGTGTAGTCCCTTTGTGGCTCCGGGAGTTGGTTGGGAGGTACCAGTGAAATTTCGGTGATTAGCAAGCGGGAGTACAAAAGGAGCGCAAGCTAGTCTAAATGTTTATCATTCTGGATCTTGAAAATTTGTTGGGTCTCTTTAAATTTTATTACCTACAGTAAATGTAGAGCTATGGGGGCGCTACGAATCTAGTTACAAACCCGAAACATTAACCTTAAGATCGTTGACATTTTTGGATTTCGACTCATCTTGACAAATTTTCGAATGTTGTTGCCAGTCTCATCAACATAACCAGAATTTACAATTCCCAATTCCCACTTGGTCACAGCCAAGTTAAAACTTCAATCCGGAAGGTCGAATAGTTGGGTCGTTGAAATATAAATATTATCTTCTTTTAATTAGCCAATATACAATTTAGAATTTGTATGATCGTTGTACATATAGTTAGAACTCTGTAAACTACATCTGTTATGGTTGTCTTTATCGTTTTACATTTTCGAGGAGGATTTCCTTGTGAATGTTGCATAACGTTGCTTTCTGGAGAGAGATTTTTGGATTCATTACATTTCTTTTTAATTGGAAATCATGAACTTAAGTTTTCGATTTGGTCATTGTGAAATTTCATTGCAAGTTCAGAATTTGAATTCATAGGGATGCTGCCAATTAATTACAATTCGAAGTTTGTATTACGCCATTGGTCATTGCAAATTTTAATGGCATTTGTATCTAGAAAGACGTAATTACAAACCGGATTTGGGAACCTTGTAGCGATTAGGTGGAAGTAACGCATGCACATTACAATTGTGACTCTACTCTTCACTAATGCAAAATCCTCCTATGGATGACATTGGAAAACAAATTTCTAACTTGGGATAATGGGATGAAGAGAGGGTGGTGCAGTCCAAATTGTTGCTCTCTCTGTAAATTCAATTTCGAGTCAGTACAACACCTATTCATTGAATTCCCATATGGTCAGTCGGTTTGGAGCGTCATCGAAAAATATTTAATCCTTAGTGGTATGTGACTAGGAGATATGTTATCAACATGGTTTAAAAGGTGGAAAGAAAACCTAGAAATCCAAGTTTACATATCTTTTCCTTTTTTCTTTGTTTACTTTCTCTCGTGGGATCGTAATAGTGCCATCTTCCAAAATATTATGTAAAGACATTCCTAAAACCACATGCAATTTCATCCATCTTTCTACTTATTCTTTTACAACAATTTTACAACAACTTTGACTATATACATAAACCTTCATTCATTTCCCTAACTTTTGTCAAAACTTTATTTTTTTCCATTATTTTAAGTCATTAATAATATTTGTTTAAATGAAAATCGATATTTTAATCACCTAATTGTGTGAGTAGAGATTCATTTTCTTATTAGTACTTTTAATTAAAAGTCGTATATTTTAATAAAAACATTTTTTTTGTATTTGAAAAGCTTTTGTAATATAATATATGAAATATTTTTTATTATTATTTAGTATCAAGTAAGGCATTGATGCATCGCAAATTTGTTAAGATTTTGCAAATAGGGTAGAAAGTTAAGTGGGCTTCACTATGTGGAAAACTTTGATGGTTAAAAAGGCTTGAGCTAGAGGATTCTTCAGATGGATGACCTCCTGAAAAGCCTTGGACATTGGATGCAAGCCCCAAAAGTGATGATTAATGTTGTGCAATTCATTTTGCTAGTTCAAATCTCACTTCTTCACCCTTTTGAGCATCACCCAATGAAATAAGTTCTAATATGGATCATGCAATAATGA
>ML813712.1:0-22247 GCA_009831015.1 Picea engelmannii
AGAAGGGTATTCTTCAACAACATCATGCGAGAGAGAGAGGACAACATCATCAACAACATCAAGTGGGTGAGAGGACAACATCATCAATATCATCTTGGAACACTGACTGGCGTATCTATAAATCATCGAAAGTTTTCTTCATCAGTAGAATTGTCATTCTCAAAGGAATTCCATCATCATCTGCATCAATATGTATTAGTATAAAAATTGATACATCATCATCATCACAGCACAAGGATGGCTCGTCATAATACAAGACTGGCTTTATGTCATAGTTGTTAGGCTGGAATCTCAATACTCGTCTCATCTCAATGTCTTTCTTTACGTCACAACACTCAGGTTGGAAGCAAGATACTAGATTGGCTTTACATCACAGTTATCAAGCTAGAAGCACAATACTAGTATCATCTCATCGTCTTGCTTTATGTCACAACACTCAAGCTGGAAGCAAGATACTCGTCCTGCTTTACGTCACAACCATTAGGTCGGAAGAAGGATACTAGACTGGCTTTATGTCAAAGCTATCCAGTTGGAAGCTCAATGCTAGTCTCATCATATCATCTTGCTTTACGTCACAACAATCAGGTCGGAAGCAAGGTATAGATCTTGCTTTACGTCACAACCATCAGGTTGAAAGCAGGGAACTAGACTTTCTTTATGTCGCAACTATACAGCCGGAAGCATAGTACTAGTCACACATCATCTTGCTTTACGTCACAACCATCAGGTCGGAAGCAAGGTACTCATCCTGCTTTAAGTCACAACCATCAGGTCGGAGGCAGGATACTAGACTGGCTTTATGTCACAACTATCCAGCTAGAAGCATAGTACTAGTCATATCACATCATCTTGCTTTACATCACAACCATCAGGTCAGAAGTAAGAGATGTCTCATCACAGCATCTACTCCCCCTTTCGAGGAGGGTCCTTTCGAACTATACCAAGATTATCTCGAAAGTACTCAAACTTTATGCAAAATAGTGTCTTGGTCAACACGTCAGTAACTTGTTCATCCATGCTAATGTACTGGAGCTTTAAGGCTCCTCTCTGCACCATGTCACGAATGTAATGATAACGGATCTCTATGTGCTTTGACATGTCGTGGAATACAATATTCTCTATAATCTTTATGCAACTCTGGTTGTCACATAGAATCAAGGTTGCTCTCATCTCAAATAGGGCGGTCAACAACTTTCGAAGCCATATATCTTCACAGCTGGTAGAACATGCAACAATGTATTCTGCTTCCACTATGCTGAGAGAAATACTAGATTGCTTCCTACTCTACCACGAGATCATAGTTGATCCCAAACTGAAACAACATCTTGAAGTGCTTTTCCTATCATAAACACTTCCTTCCCAATCTGCATCAGTATATCCACTCAATGTGAAATCATGATCTCCATCATAGCTGAGACCACAATTTATTGTACCTTTAAGGTACCTCATCACATGTTTTGCAACCACTAGGTGAACACGTCTAGGTTCTACCAGAAACTGACTCAAGGTGTTCCCGGTAAAACAAATGTCTGGTCTAGTGTTCGTCAGGTACATCAACTATCCAATAATCATTCTGTACAGTGTGGCATCAATCAATTTTGACAAAGTATCGACCAACAACTTTAGCTTTGCTTCCATGGGTGTATTCAAAGGCTTGTTTTCCAACATGTCGAATCTCTTCAAGATTTCGACCGTGTACTTCCCTTGGTTAAGGAATATCCTCTCAGGACTCTGCCATACCTCAAGACCTAAGAAATAATGCATTAGGCCAGGGTCTTTCATTTCAAATTCTGATGCAAGTTTCTTTTTACATTCAGTGATGAGATTTTCTTCTCCAGTTAAGAATAAGTCATCCACATATAGCAGTAAAATTACTCGCTCATTGTTCATGATTTTGAAGTAGAGGTTAGAGTTTGCTTTACTCTTGGTAAATCCTAAGCTCGTCAAGAAACTGTCTATACGGCCATACCAAGCTCTAGGAGCTTGCTTCAATTTGTATAAGGATTTCTTCAATCTACAGACATGAGACTTCCTGTCTTCAACCTCAAATCCTTGAGGTTGATCTATATACACTTCCTCTTCGATGACAGTACCATTTAGGAAAGTTTTATTCACGTCCATCTGGTGCAGCTTCCACTTCATCTTAGCTGCAAGAGCTATGATGGTTCTGATTGAGGTGTATCTGGACACAGGAGTGAATGTCTCTTCATAGTCAATATCTTCCTTCTGGGAAAAGCCATGAGAGAAAAATATTTCTTTATACTTCTCAATACTTCCATCAGCAACATGTTTTATTTTGAAGATCCATCTGGAGGATACCACATCTCTACTCTTTGGTTTGGGAACTATTTCCCATACTTCATTCTTCATTATGGATTGGTACTCCTATGTTATGGCATCTGCCCATTCTTTCTTTTGAATGGATTCTTCAAAGCAGGTAGGCTCCTCTTCTAGACTATCACACATCAAAGTTGTATAACTGGAGAATGGATTTGGTCTTTTCACCTATCTCGTAGTTCCTTGGGGAACACCATACTTCTCTCCATCTTGAATAATCTCTCTAGCCCAAGTTGGCTTTCTTTTATGGAGGATCATCATCTGAGGAGGTTCTTGCACTTCTACTATATCATGGTCTTCTAGAAGTTCCTCATCAGGGGAAGTTATGACTTCCCTCACTGGTTCTGCATCTTTGGGAACCTCCCTCATTGAAGTATTGGGGATTACGGGTTCCTCTTCATATACTTCTTCAAGATGGCATAGTTTAGATTTCTTGAGCGTTGCATCTTCATCAAAGGTCACATCCCTACTGATCTCAATGTGATGTTGACCTGGTATATAGATTATGAAGGCCTTGGATACCTCACAGTATCCCACAAATATTCCCTTCTTTCCTGAAGGGTCTAGCTTGTTTCTCTTTTCTCTAGGTATATGAATACACACTGGATAGCCAAATATTTTGAGATGGCTTACCTCTGGCTTCTTTTCGGTGAACATCTCTTCCAGTGTCATGAGCCCAAGTGCATTATGGGACAATCAGTTTTGCACATATACAGCTTCCATTGTTGCTTCTTCCCATAAGCACATAGGAAGATCTTGATCATGGATGATAGTCTTCACAGCTTCCAGTATGGTTATGTTCTTTCGTCTAGCTACACCATTTTGTTGGGGATTATAGGGAGTAGTGAGTTCCCTCTTGATCCCAACATATTTGCAGAAGTTCACAAAATCTTTTGAGGTATATTCTCCTCCATTATATGACCTGAGTATCTTAATATTCCTTTCAGAAAGGTTCTCTATCAAGGCTTTGAATTCCTTGAACTTGTTGAACACTTCATCTTTAGATTTCAAGAAATATATCCAAGTTTTATGAGAGTAATCATCAATGAATGGTACATAATATACATACCTGCTAATGGAGGATGGTGGCATTGGGCCACATACATCTGAATGAATGAGTTCTAGGACTCCTTCTGTCTTGCTATCCCTCTTCGGAAATGGGTTCTTGATGTTCTTCCCTTGTGCACATCCATTGCATATGCATTTATGGTCACCTTTGAGTTCTGGTAAACCTGTGACTGCTTTGCATATGTATGGTAGTGCCTTGTAGTTGATGTGGGCTAGCCTTCTATGCCAAAGTTCACATGAGTTTTCAATGGCGTGGGTCATGGCAGCCTCTGAGTGACCCTTTAGTTTATACAAGCCATTTTCTTCACTTCCAATGATGATTGCTTCATTTAAGGTTTCTCCTTTAGCCCACATAAGAACTTCTCCATCTATAAAGGAAACTCTGAAGCCTTTCTTTTCTAAAGCTGAAATGGAGAGTAGGTTCTTCTTCAAGCCCGGTACATATAGTACGCCCTTCATTTTTAGTGAATTCCCTGAATTCTGTTTATGGTTTGATTCTCCCACTCCCTTGATGGGATATTGGTAATCATATCCAAGTGTCACTTTATGAGAAAAAATCTTTTATGAGATACAAGAGAGAATGTTTCTTTGTCTCGTCATGTGCTTGGATGCACCACTATCAATGAGCCAAGTGTCCTCTCCAGGTGTTACAGATCCTGAGAGGGTCGAGATCAAGACATGGTCTTTGATCTGTTCTCTTAACATCTTTGCAGGTGGCTCTTCATCTTCGACTACATGGGCATGAAGACTCTTATGTTTTCTCTTGTATTCTTCTCATATGGCTAGACAAAACTTCTCAATGTGTCCCATCTTGTCATAATGATAGCATTGTACAGATGAGTAATCCCTTTCCTTTTGTTGTCCTTTCTTCTGAAATCTCCTTGGATGAGATTCTTTATGATTGAATTTGTTTGACTGTTGAGGCACTTTATGAGTCTCCTTTTGGAAATAGGGTTTCTTCTTTCCTCCTTTGGTGTGAGTAGCTAGGGCTTGATCATCATCTCTTGCTAGTAACGCTTCACGATTCGCTACTCTTGTTTCTTTTTGGATGCATTCTTCCCATAGACTATCAAACTTCAGTTTCTCCGTTCCGGCACATATCGTTTGGATGAATGCATCCCAAGGTCTTGTGAGACCATTTAGGGCTGTCATTATGAGTTCGTCTTCGTCTATGGTATCTCCAATAGCTTCTAGTTGTTCTTTGAATTCTGAGATTCTGGAGAAGTATTCCTGAATCATTTCTCCTTTCTGCATCCTTGTATTCTTCAGTTGAGTTCTTAGATTCATCTTCTAGTTTATGTTCTTTCCTTCATATAGTCTAGTCAAGGCATCAAAAATTTATTTCAGAGTCTTCTTAGATGACACACAAGGAATCAGGTGGTCTTTGATTGAATCTGCAATGATTCTTTTGGCCCTGATTATGTCCTTTTGATGCGTTGCCTTTTCTACAGCATCGACGGGTTCCGATACTTCTTCTTTGATGAATCTTGCTAGGTCATTCTCTTCAAGAATGGGGCCAATCCTATACTTCCAGGCACATAATTTTTCCACTCCTTCTAGTTTGTCAACAAGCTTAATGCTTGCATACATCTTTACCTAGAGCTAGGAAAATAACCGAAAAATGAAAGTGCTCAAAATCAAAATCTGAACTTACCAGGAGGTGCGCTTGGATGAGATGAGTATCCTGGTGTGTTTGGATCTGAGAAAATCCAACTTTTTCTCCTCCAAATTTGATCTATGGATTTCTAGACCGGTGCTTCTGGTGCCTCGTACTCCGGTACTTCTGGTACTTCTGGTACACTGGTTTTTTGGTACTTCTGGTAGTTTATGAAACTAAGGTTTCAATTTTCGGGAGATCCAGCCATTGAAAAGGTGTGCTGAGAGTGCCAAAGTGATCCTTAGGGAAGGACGCACTTTTCTAGATGGTTTTGGGGCTGAAAAGCTTCACCATAAAAAATCCCTAATTTTCATGTATGACAACAATGATGTTTTTCACTCTTGTGAAAGATGCTTCCTTTAGATTGGCTCTGATACCATGTTAATGTTTAAGCCATTATTATATTTATTTTCATTTCATTAGATAACAATAGAATAATCCAAGATCACTGAGAAATACACAATCACAAGAGACAGAACATTTATCCTGGGAAACCCTCTAGGGGAAGAAAACCCAGCAAAACTTCCTTAATATAGATAACCAATACAATGCTAAGAGATCTCTTAAACTAATGCAGAAGATCCTCTCCCAGATATGCGCCATTCTCTCTCCTTCTTCTCTAACAACAGATCTGAAACTTGTCTCTCAATGAGCAAGTGAGTTGTGTGTCTAAGTGAGGCACTAGCCTCCTTATTTATATTAGACTGGAACATGTGAAGTGTCTCTTCAATGGCAGAGCCGAATTCTCCAACTGGGTGGTTATAACCACCTTAATTATATTCTGGGTCCTCTTAAATATCTGTTGGGGCTGACTTCTTATTCTGCCTATTATAATTATCATTTGACCAATCCGCAAAAGGGGATTTGGTCCTATTACAATAGCCGACATGATCAATCCACAATGGGGATTGATCTAATGAATAATATATCAAATAATAATAAGAATACTCTTTGCAGTTACATTATTTCAACATGTAGGACATGTTCAACTACGTTCCTTGTTTTCATGGGTATATAATGAAGAAAGTAGGGCCATAAATGCCTAAATATACAAGGAAAAAGAGATTAGTATTAGTCTATGAATAAAATAAAAATCCATTAATCCTAGAGAAGTATATGGATTAATGTACTATTCCTCCATTAACCCTCCAAAATCACAAATAAGTCCTCTAAAAAATGAGCCTAACATAGCCTCAAATAAGACATTGATGTAAGTTGATTCACTAACTGAAATTTTCATTAAGACTTCTCAAATCAAATTATTTTCAGCTTGACCCAAGCTAAAATGAGGTGCCATCTCCTACTAATGCTCACATCATCAAATGTTTGGAACAATTCTCTCAAATTAGTATGGGTGTAATAAGAAAACATTATGGAAAATATACATTTATTTTCTTTAAATAGTGATAGTTCCAAGTAGAAGGGTGGCACTAAGGTGCCTTGTTAACATGGGAAAGAAAATGTGCATACCCTTAAGTAAATCCTCCATTGAAATATGTTGTTTTCATTCTCCAAGAAAATTGTGTTACCTAGTGGATTTGGTGTCCATAATGTCAATTTGAAGATATCAATTCCTTCAAGCAAAACCATCTCCCAAGTTCATTTCCACAAAAATCTTAGCCATCGAGGTAATGTGTAGGAAGCATGTTTTCTCGTCAATATCCAACATTGATCAAACTAGGATCTCATCCATCAAACTATGTGACAGATGCCTCCAAATGCACAAACAATTTTCCACTCCAATATTTGTAACGTGGAATGTCATGAGAGGTCCATGTGCATGAAGAATATCCCCAAACTGCCTATGCCATTCTGACCAATGCCTTGAGAGTTGTAAGATTGCATCGAGAGTTGTGAACGAACTCAGGTGTTGTGAAGATACCTTGGGAGTTGTGAAGATACGAATCAATAACAACTCTCGTATTTGTTACTTAACAATTTACTTTACTCTCAATTTCTTGCTCCCTTTTGACATGTATAGGCCACCTTTACATTTCTACCATTTCTTCTCCTTAGGTTCATATTTCCGATGAGGGTAGTGTTTTCATTGAGTAAAGTTCCACCTTTCTTGTTCATTTTTTTCAGAAATATGATGATTTGGGTTGTCTTTAAATTGTCCAAAAACTCTTAGGGTAAAGTTACATGAGAAAAATTCCCAACATAATAGGATACTAGAAAGAGTAACACTATGGTAATCATTATGAGCTTACTGTGATACTAATAGGATACTAGTAATGAACTAGTGTTACATCTTGATTGAATGACTATTTCTGTCATTAATGGTTTTATAGGACATACAAGAAAATACGTATTTGTCAGATCTATCTTCATTGAGTGAGGGAAGTTCAGGTAGAATAGAGGAAAGCGAGACATCTAGTAGGTCTAACAGGCGGAGATCAAATAGAGGTGAGAAGATCAGAAGAAAATTCCATAGATGCATGGAATTTTTTCTTGTGAAAGGGGGATCGTGTTCTTATGATCATGAGAGCATAGATGACATCGAGGTGCCCTTGAGGTAGAAACATATAGTGAAACAATGGGTACCCAAGGATCTTCCTAAAATAAACACTGATTTTTGTGTAAACGAAAGGATATACCAGATTGTTCCATCGTCATTACATGGTTTGGGGCTATTTTCCATGGATGGCATAAAGGTATGTTACGACGGATTAACTGAATTGATGGAGTACATCAGACTCTGTTATTTCTACAAATATTGGATACGAATAGTCCAATATACAAAAAGTATACGAAGATATGGCTTGGCTGCAAATTATATACAGCTAAAAGACAATGATCAAAATAAAGGAGAAACTATCTACATTGAGGGAAGGCCAAAAGAAATGGGGAATATTGCAGGGTTTATAAACAGTACACAACCCACGACCACAAATAAGCGACCCAATTGCGTATTTGAGGGGCGTGAAGGAAACCGTGTATTCGTATGTGCAATAAAATCAATAGCTACGGGGGAAGAGATATTGATTGATTACAATTTGAATCGAATAGTTACATATGTTGCTATTATAGGGGCGGTACATATACTAATTTACCCAACCTATAAGAAATGACTCTAATATTTTATGATTTTCATTATGTTTTTTACGGTGTTAATCCATTTGGAGAGCTTCGGTCTGTTTAGTACTCAATGTTTTCTATTTTTGTTATCAACATTTGAATTTCTCATAAATTTGAATTTATTTATCATGATAATGATCATGGTTCTAATTTTACTGTAATGTGGCAGGATGATCATGGTAAATCAATAGCGGCCTCAGAACAGGTAAATGAACAACAATTTTCGAATTACATTTAATGTGCATTTTATTTCTATGGTGATCAATTATTTTATTTGTATACATAACTGAATTATCATTTATTTTGTCGAATATGTAGTCGGTGGGACATGATGTTGATGATGATTCCCTCGATGAAAGGTATTTGTATGAATCCCCCGACCCTATGATTTTAATAAGGAAAAGATCAATAAAGGAAACAAGGAACTAGCTCACTTGTTAGATATTCTAGATCAAACTCCTGAGGTTGAAGAAAGGATCAGAGAAGTTATGACAAGGCTTAATACATATAAGGTAATAACCATAATTTCAAGTGGTTTTATTTTTCTGTCATAAGATCAATTATGAAAGCTTGATTTTTAACTTTTACATTATCTATACTGAAAATCGTTTTCTTTCTTATATAGAGATTTTTGGATCCTGATAACACTGACATGCATGGTATCGGTAGTAGCGGTGCTGCACAGACGCCAGAGGGTCCCAACACAGGCCCTCATATAGCTTCCAGGATGTAGCTATTCATATCTCCATCTTCCACACCATTAGGTGGGAGCCACGACACGCCCACCAAGGAAGCAACCACACAGGTAGGCTCTGGAGGTGGTGACGGAGATGAGGTCGATGATTTGACAAACTATATGGTTGATTTTTCTAAATCAATAGATGTGACTAGCACAAGGAAACTTAAGGGCACCTTTATGGTCAACGAGGAAGGGCTTCCATTAAAGCTGGTTAAAGTCCTAGGTAATTTTTGATTTTTTTTTTTTTCATGTTCTCTATGTAAACAAATATAAATCATCTAAATTATTATTTTTAAATTAATAATCATATAATCATTTTGTGTGTAGGGAACAACAATTTTTATAGGTCCTTGGAGAATAAGGCTTTTTTATTTTTTGGACCACCATACGGGAGAGGTGGAATTCCCAGAATTCCAACCTCAAAAAATAATTAATGGATCATCTAGAAATCCTTTTTGGTGTAGATACTTTTAATAAGACCTTGGCCACCGCCGCAATTGGATAATATTTAAAATATACGCAAGAAACATATAGGAAGCACTTGAAACAAAATGATAGGTACAAGCGTCCTATGATGATTCCAGAGAGGGAGTGGAATTCCCTCAATGAGGACGGAAAAGAGACGAAATTGACAGATGAAGGAAAAACACCCTTTGGTACTAGAAGGTAAATTACAATTTCAATTGAATACCTTCAATTTTTTTTAGATGTAAATAAAAATGTGGTATATATTAACATAATTGAAACTTTTGATGATAGGTTGATTGAAACGTCAAAGGCCACAAAAGAAAGGATTTCCAAATGTGGCCAGCACATGCTAGGATAGGGAGGCTACTTGAAGTTGCAACCACGAATTGTAAGTACCTAAATATCTTATATGTATCGCCTTAAAACTTTTAGGTAATTGCAATGAATAAAATAAAAAATGCATACTCTTATGCAATGCAGGGTGACGAGTTTAGTTCTGAAACCATAGAGGAAGACCTCAAGCTTGGTTACAAGTACGGATATAAAGTGGTAGTTGAACATCGAAAAAGCTTGGGGCAGATACCAAGAACCACTTTGCAGGATAAGGTAAATAAAATTCCATCCACATTAACCTTTATTATTAAAAGAATACAGTCATGTTGGATATGATTAATATTTACAACTTTGTTTTAATCATGGGAGCAACACTGTCAACGAACGCACTAGTACTATTGGAGAGCAGTGTGTTGATAGCAGTTTGCAACCAGAATATGGTTCTGATCCCATTCAATCCCGATTTTCCACGGGGTCGTAGCCCCATCATGGTGCTATGACCGAGCTAGAACATGACGATAATATGGTTGTATTTTAATCATATACTTAATAATGTGGTAGCTATACATTTTGTACTTCTATTTTTTTTTACTTATACATTTATGATTGTCCTTATAAAGTTTGTGGTCTCAATGGAAGAGAATGTTGTACTTGAGGCTCATACAGTTGAAGAGGAGCATGTGGGGGAAACCATTCCAACGGTGTCGACTAGTGCACTAGGTAAATAATTACATTGCAGACGTTTTTTAAATATTACTGAACTAGTTCAATGATATTTAAAAACTGGCCATTTAAATTTTGTATTTTTTTCTTTTGTAGGTGATGCCTCAGCACAATGGCCTCCATTACATCGTGAGTACCCTGTGACTAGGCGTTCTCTGCATGATAGGACACAATCACAATTAGATTTTGAAGAGCACCTAGAGAATGAATACGTAGATATTGATGAAATGATTAGGAACTATAGAGCTAAGAAGAAGAGGTCGGCTAAACATACTAAATGATGATGTACATGAATATTTTAATATGTTTGTTTTTGCTGTAAATATTTCAATAGATTTATATGCTGGGTATTGGGGAATTGAGAGTGATGTGAGGNCTTCACGTGGTTGGCCTTGTTCAGTAGAGAATAATTTATTGGAGTCGTTTAATCTTGGAGCAAACCTCCCTCGATCCAACAGAGAAACAACAAAGTCAATGTTGACTTCGTTGCTGCTACTTCAAATCAAGGGAGACAGTTTGATCAAATATTAGACGCATGGCTCCAATAAATTATTCTCGAAACCAAGAGGATCTCATTCAGGTATGTTCTGACACTCTCGTAAAAATGCATCTTAGAGTAAAAAATGTGCTACAAATATTACTTGTATTTGTTTTTTAGATATTTATGGAGCTTGAATGATTTTGGCAGGTACTTTAAGATCTTTCTTCATCGATTGAGGGAAGCTCAAGACTAACAAAGGGCCATACAGTTGAAGAGAAACACGCGGGGCCAACCATTCCAACTATACTGTCAACCAATTCATCAGATCAGGTGTGATTGCTCCTTTCAGCATATAAGTTTATATAGCCATCAATTCTAGTTATTTTAATTTAGATTTGTTTATTTATTTTATCATATATGTTGATCTTGTGAACAAAAAAATAAAAAGGCATTATTTGTTTCTATTTTTCCCTAATTCTGATTACAATTTTCCTATGAATTTGACCAAGGGCACACTACTCTAGGAAGCCTCCTCACACCTTCTTGTGACCATTTTTATTTCTATTCTTAGCCTATACCAAACATCACTAAACAACACAATGACCAGAATCATACTAATCTCTCTATTACTAAGCTATTTTTATGGAAACTATGTGATATGACACTCAAAGAATAACTCATATATACATGTTATCGAACTCACTATAAAGCTTCTATATGATTAGAGTGGTATCATTCTTAGGAACATACAGTATGAAGATTAAAACTAACTAACTTATTACCTGTATTATACCAATCTTATTGAGACAGTGACATCAATGAATATGGGAAAGGTGATTTCCTTGTTTCTCTAATAAGATGCCATTACATGTTATTAGTCGTATTGTTTTCCCATATTCATGCCTATTCAACGGTAAACCTACTACTAGAACCAGTGTAATGTGGAAGTAGAGGTTATACAACCATTGCATGAATGATTTCCATTTAACTGATACTCATATGATCTACTAGCATGGACTAGTAATACCTGTATAGACTTGTTTACTCATATTGTGTGATGTATGTACCCGATGAGTTCAATGAATATGGAATAAAGGGGCATCTATTTTATTTTTGCGTCTATTTTATATTATTGCTATGTGATCCTCTTTTTTCTAACAAGAAGCACCAAACCATAAAGGTAAGCAATAATCTCATTAAGAGATAAGGGATAAGTGGTGGATAAAAAGGACCTAGTAGTGTAGGTCACCATTACATGAGGGGTTGGCCACTAGGAAAATAAGTACTCCCCGAAAATATCTCCGTGTGCACATGTGCAATGTTACTAAAGTCTAGTGAAGCTTAGTTACATGTATAAGTTCCCCACAAATGATGTTATAATGATCATCATTACATGGGGAGGTAAAACATGGTGTTTCACTACTTTGTCAAACTCATGATGCACCTCAAGAATGAAGAAATATTAAACATGACATTCTTCTTGTAGTGTGATGATTGAGGAAAACAAAGGTAGAGGGTAAGTGAGAACTGTAATGTGAATTCACCTACAGGAACACTGAAACAATTAATTTCCAAATCCTAAAAAACAGAGCATGAAATGAATTTTGTTTCAACAATTGAGATATATTTAGCATAAGAAAAACATGGGATGAAGATAATTTACATAGAATACCAATACCATACCAATACCAATACCAATATAAATATCAATACCAATACCAATTCCATACCGATACCGATACCAATACCATACCATAACATACCAATACCAATACCATACCAATAACATACCAATACAATACCATGCCAATACCAATACCAATACCAAAACCAATACCATAGAAACACCATACCATTGCATACCAATTCCAATACCATTGCATACCATTCAATGGAAATGGTATGCATTGACAATGATATGCATACCAATACCATTGCCAATACCATAACATGGCATACCAATAGCATTGCCAATACCAATACCAATACCATACCATTGCATACCAATATCAATACCATTGCATACCACAATGGTATGCATACCAATACCACACTAATGCCAATACCAATTCAATACCATACCATACCAATAAAATATCATACCATACCATATCCAAAAATTCTTGAGAGAGTGTTCTTGAAAATCGACCTCATCTTCAGAAATTAGACTATGCTTCATTGACCAAAACCCTAGTTCCAGAGATACTCCAACAAATGGTTTTTCGGTCAACAAAATCATAGTGTAGGAGCCCCACTAGATGAAAATCGGTGCTCTTAATCCAATGCAACTGACAGTTCGTGCATCTGAGTCCCAGTTTGAGTTTTATCGCGACTTGCAACTCGCCTCCTGAAGCCATTTAGGGACATGTGGTCAATTTGATCCGAGGGCATAAAATCCAAACTGAGTAGCATAAAAGACTTCCATAAGATCCCACAAGTCTATTGGGCCAAGGCCCATGTGACTACACTAGCCAAAAAGACCTGACACAATGTTCTTTAAAATCGACCTCCTCTTCAGAAATTGTATTATGCCTCATTGACCAAAATCCTAGTGTTGGAGTAACTCCAACAAATTGTTTAACAACCGATGGAATGATAGTGTAGGAGCCCCAATAGATGAAACCTGGTGGTTCAGATTCAATGCAACTGATGGTTCATGCATCCAAGTCCCAGTTTGAGTTTTATCGATAGTTGCAACTCGCCTCCTCAAGCCATTCAAGGACATGTGGCCAATTTGGTCCGAGGGCATAAAATCCAAACCGAGCAGCATAATGTTGTTCTATAAGCTCCCACATGTATGTTTGGCCAAGGCCCATGCAACTACACTAGAAAAAAATGCATGACAGAGTGTTCTTTAAAATTGAGTTCATCTTCAAAAATCGTACTAAGCCTCATTGACCAAAAACCTAGTGACGGAGATACTCGAACAAATGGCTTTTCGGTCGATGAAATGGTAGCTTAGGGGCCCCACTAGATGAAACCCAGTGCTCTTAATCTAATGCAACTAATGGTTCATGCATCTGAGTCTCGGTTTGAGTTTTATCACGAGTTGCAACTCGCCTCCTCAAGCCATTTAGGGACATGTGGTCAATTTGGTCCGGGGGCATAAAATCCAAACCGAGTAGCATAACAGGCTTCTGTAAGCTCCCACAAGTCTATTTGGCCAAGGCCCACATGACTACACTAGCCAAAAATACCCGACATATTTTTCTTTAAAATCGACCTTCTCTTCAAAAATTGCACTATGCCTCATTGACCAAAATCCTAGTGTTGGAGATACTCCAACAAATTGTTTTCCGGTCGATGGAATGATAGTGTAGGAGCCCCAATAGTTGAAACCTAGTGCTCTGGATCCAATGCAACTGAAGGTTTGTGCATCTGAGTCCCAGTTTGAGTTTTATTGATAGTTTCAACTCACCTCCTCAATCCATTAAAGGACATGTGGCCAATTTGGTCTGAGGGCATAAAATCCACACTGAGTAGCATAATGTTGTTCCGTAAGCTCTCACATGTATATTTGGCCAAGGCCCATGTGACTACACTAGAAAAAAACTCCCGACAGAGTGTTCTTGAAAATCGAGCTCATCTTCAAAAATTGCACTATGCCTCAATGACCAAAACCCTAGTGACGGAGATACTCCAACAAATGGCTTTTCGGTCAATGAAATGATAGCTTAGGCCCCCCACTAGTTGAAACCCAATGCTCTTAATCCAATGAAACTGACGGTTCATGCATCTGAGTCCTGATTTGAGTTTTATTGCAAGTTGCAACTCGCCTCCTCAATCCATTTAGGGACATGTGGTCAATTTGGTCCGAGGGCATAAAATCCAAACCGAGTAGCATAACAGACTTCTATAAGCTCCAACAAGTCTATTTTTCCAAGGCCCACGTGACTAAACTAGCCAAAAATACCCGACACAGTGTTCTTTAAAATTGACCTCCTCTTCAAAAATTGCACTATGCCTCATTGACCAAAATCCTAGTGTTGGAGATACTCCAACAAATTGTTTTCTGGTGATGGAATGATAGCGTAGGAGCCCCAATAGTTGAAACCTGGTGCTATAGATCCAATGCAACTAATAGTTCGTGCATACGAGTCTCAGTTTGAGTTTTATCGATAGTTGCAACTCACATCCTCATGTCATTCAAGGACATGTGGCCAATTTGGTCCGAGGGAATAAAATCCAAACTGAGCAGCATAATGTTGTTCCGTAAGATCCTGCATGTATGTTTGGCCAAGGTCCATGTGACTACACTAGCAAAAAATGCTCGACAAAGTGTTCTTGAAAATCGAGCTCATCTTCAAAAGTTGCACTATGCCTCATTGACCAAAACCCTAGTGATGGAGATACTCCAACAAATGGATTTTCGGTCGACAAAATGATAGCTTAGGGGACCCACTAGATGAAACCTAGTGCTCTTAATCCAATGCAACTGACAGTTCATGCATCTAAGTCCTAGTTTGAGTTTTATGGTGAGTTGCAACTTGCCTCCTCAAGCCATTTAGGGACATGTTGTCAATTTGGTCCGGGGGCATAAAATCCAAACCGAGTAGCATAACAAAATCTCGTAAGCTCCCGCAAGTATAATTGGCCAAGGCCCACGTGACTACACTAGCCAAAAATACCTGACACAATGTTCTTTAAAATCGACCTCCTCTTCAGAAATTGCACTATGCCTCATTGACCAAAATCCTAGTGTTGAAGATACTCCAACAAATTGTTTTCCGATCGATGGAATGATAGTGTAGGAGCCCCAATAGTTGAAAATTGGTGCTCCGGATCCAATGCAATTGACGATTCATGCATCCGAGTCCTGATTTGAGCTTTATCGATAGTTGCAACTCTCCTCCTCAAGTCATTCAAGGACATGTGGTCAATTTGGTCCGAGGGCATAAAATCCAAACCGAGTAGCATAATGTTGTTCCGTAAGCACCCACATATATTTTTGGCCAAGGCCCATGTGACTACACTAGAAAAAAATGCTTGACGGAGTGTTCTTGAAAATATTGCTCATTCTTTGATTGGAATGCAATCATTAGGTCCCCATGAAGCATTGATATTCTTCAACAAAACACAAGTCCTAGGCATAAAATCCAACTCAATCACCATGGTTGGAGTATCTCCGACAATTGCGTTGATGAAACCTTGGGAAGAGGACCAAGAGGCCAATTAAATCAAGTCATACAAGCATATTCGGATAATGTTGAGCCCAACCCACAATGAGAATTATTGCATGGATCACCATTGCCAATACAACAAAACTAATACAATAAAATATAAAAGTGGTAGAGAGAAAAAAATAATAATCCTTTATTCCCAATCCTCATCCCACAAACCCCTCTCTTCCCTCTCCTTTCAAGATCCATAAATTAACTCATGTTGAAATGGAAAAAAACGTTAACTTAAATGTATCTACTACAATTTTGATGAAAAATATTTTCTTGGGCACAAATGGAAAGAGTAGAAAATATTTATGGCCACTTCCAAGGATATTTCAGAAGATGATAGTGATGTTATCCCTCAAGAACCTTTTCCTCAACTAGTTGATGACACTTCCCTCTGATCAAGCAGATGCGGAACCCCAAATATCCCTACATGCTTTGACTGGTATTTCTACTCTTTGAACCCTTAAATTAATTGGCTACATCAAGCATTGTAAAGTCATTATCCTAATTGAAAGTAGGGTTTTGTGATACTTTCCAAGGAATCATAGTAGGCTCTCCAAAGATCATCAACTTACACTGCATGGGAAAACTCCTTAAAAGTGGAAATTTGGGTATTGTTTCCTAGTTCCATGACATTCAAGCCTTTGAGACCCCTTCCCAACTCGTCCTTTCTGACATGCAGTTAGTCTTATCCAAACACCAATCAGTCTTTGAAACCCCCCAAGGAATCACACCCTCGTGGTGCACATGATCATTCTATTCCACTCATACCTAGTATTCCCCCACCCAATTTCCACCCTTATCACCACCCATTTGCTAAAAAAATGAAATTAAAAATATTATTCAAGAGTTGCTAGTTGTAGGTGTTATCTGCCCTAGTACCGGTCCATATTCATCACTAGTTGTCATGGTACTAAGAAAACAAGGCACTTGGAATACGTGTCTTTACTTTCACCCTCTCAACAAGATAATTGTCAAGGATAAATTTCCCATTCCAGTCATTCATGATCTTTTGGATGAAGTTAAACGTGCTCAATTTTTTACCAAAATTTATCTCCATCCTGGCTGTCACCAAATTCATATGAAGGAAGTTGGTATTCCTAATATTTTTTTTTTCACTCATGAATTCCATTATGAGTTCTTGGTGATTCCTTTTGTCCTTTGCAATGCACTGTCCACCTTGCAAAGTCTCATGAACAACATCTTTAAACCCTTTGTACATCATTTTGTCCTTGTTTTTTTTTATGACATCATAATCTACAATAAAACTTGGTAATCCCATGTTACCCATGTGGATTAGGTCTTAAAACTACTTTATCATCATCAATTATTTCTCAAAATGTCCAAATGTACCTTTGGTGTATTAGAAGTGGAATATTTGGGCCATATTGTTAGTAAGGATGGTGTATGAGTGAACCCCCAAAAAATTGAAGCAATGAAGGATTAGACACATCTTAAGATTATTAAATGTTTACGAGGTTTCCTTGGTCTAATAGGGTATTATAGAAATTTTGTTAAGAACTATGGAAAAATTGTTGTTCCTCTCACTTCCTTACTTAATAAAATTGTTTTCGGTTGGATTGAAGCAATAGATCAAGCCTTCCAGGATTTGAAGGATGCTATGTGTACAACCCCAATACTTGATCTTCCTAGCTTCATGAAGACTTTTTTTTTGGAATGTGATTCCTCGGGAAAAGGCATAGGCACAATTCTCATGCAAGAAGGAAGACCATTGGCCTTTACCAACAAATAAATTTATGATTGACTCTTGGGAAAATAGGTTTTTTTAGTGAGGTTTAGAGAACAAATATAAGTAATGTGATTAGTTCTAACTTTAGCATCCTTTTTAGTGTATTTTGTTTTCATTGAGTGACATTTCTTGCGCTAAAGTTGACACAAAACATCATTTTGTATTTAGGACCATATTTTGCTTCCTTTTTGGAGATTTAGTGCCAATTTTACTATCAAAGTGTAATTTGCATAATTTTAGCAACAAATTCAATGCCCAAATTAGCTTCCTTAAGGTGTGTGCATCAGAAAATGCATTGGATTTTAGAGGGCATGTCATAATGGAAATGAAAATGTAATGGAAAGGCACAATACATATACCTTATGTGACCATTACATAGCATAATTACACCTCCATTTCATCATTACATCAGTAAAATTCATTAATTACATCAACAAAGGTCAGAAAAGTCAAATTGTTGAAGATAACAAGCCTTCTAGAAAAAGCACAGCGTGTGAAGAAAAAATGCAACGTGGGATTGCAGACCACTTTTGGAGGCCTTCATGAACTCCAAATTGGGCTCATGATAGCACATTGGAAATATCTCTATGTCTTCTACACAATGGACCACTCAAGCACTGAAAATTATCAAGTATATCCCCTCAAAAATCAATTCTCCGAAGACTACTCCAAAAGCACAACATGGGGGTGCAAAGGCGCATCATACTCTTGAAAGTGAATTTTGGAGGGGTTCCTGTTACACATTATTTTTGTCATCCCTATGAACGTTAATGATGTAAACCTATCTGTTGCCTTTAGAGGGGTCAGTGGCCTGAGTTCCTGAAGAGAGAAGGGAGAAGAACTTTTCCAGAGAAAAGAAGTTGCATTTTCCTGTGTAAAAACCCTATAAAAAAGGGAAGTTCGCAGGTTGCTATATAGGCAGGGTGCGAGAATGCCTGATTCTCGCAGGTTGCACCATATCTGGGTGTGAGAGGTTCGTAGGTTGCTCTATAGGCAGGGTGCGAGAATGCTTACACGTGGGAAAAATGAGCGTTTTCTCAAATCTTCTAGAAGGAGAAACTTCCATGGTGAGGTGGCATCTGAATGGTTTGGATCTTACTCGCTTCATGATTTAGTGGGATCATCCTAACCTCCTCACCTTATCCTCTTCAACTTATAAAAGGAGAGGAGCTCTCATGGAGAAAGTTAGCTTGGAGCTTTGGAGCTTGGATTGGGATAAGTTGGATTTGGATTGGAATTATTAGCTTGGTTGGAGTGTGTTTGAGGTTTTCCTTTGTCAAGATAGATTGTGAATATTATCAGATCTATGCTCTCAGAATTCTTGGAGTGAAAGTGTGTGGGGAACGAAGGACAGTTGGAAGGGACCTTACGACATCAAGGCCATGGTTGTAATATCTCTTTCACATTTAATATGATACAGTAATATGATTCTTTCCTATAAAGCTTGTTGTGTTTTATTGTATGATTCCTTGATCACATACATAGGTTTATATTGAGTTCATGCTATTACTATCACTTTAGTTGGTTGCATTCTTTTGCAGGTTCATCGTTGTATGAGCATTGGAACGGAGCTAGGATGGCGATGGCGAGAGGAAGCGATGTTTAAACGGTATGTCACCTGTCCCTATTTAGTTAGTAAATTCAATATCTAAAACTTAAGGAAAGCGTCATGTTCTGTTGTGTTTTGTTCTAGATCTAGGTGGATCTAGGGAGATCAGTTAGTGTTCGCACCTACCGATTTGTTCGATAACAAAATTGGCGACTCCACTAGGGAAACAGATTGTTTCCTAGTTATACTAGTTTCCCTTTCTTTGATTGCTTGTTTTCTAGTCTCTGAGTCTGTGGGAGATCCATCCAGACTCTCTGGATCTGAAAGTTTACTCAAATTTAGTCCTTTTTCAATATTTTTCTTGTTTACAAGCATTCTCGCACTGTACCCTTTAGTGGCCTGCGAGAAACACATGAGTTCGCACCCTAGTGTTAAGTCCAGTGCAAACCCCTCGCAGTCAACCTGTGTTCAGCGTGAGAGAATCTTTGATTATCGCACTGTAATACACTGCCAGCCTGCGAACTTGTTTGTAATTTTTTTTGGATTGGGTCTTGTCATTTTTTGATGCCTAGTTTTTCTTTGAACAGCTGGATTGAACTTTTGGAGCCTATATTGATTTGTTTATAGTCTTCTTGACATTATTTGAGTTTCTTTTATCCATCTTTGCTTTGTTTGGTTTTGAAGGATTAGTCTCTTGCTTTGAGTGTCTTTCAATTACAAAGCATGTGTTTTCTTTAGAATTGTTTAGGGAAAGATCAGATTTCTTCTGAATAGTTCGCTTTAAAAGAGAACTTTTAGTTTGGGTTTCTTTGTTTTAAGAAAGTTCATTATTGCTTTGAGTGAAATTTTTGAAACAATTTAATTTCTTGCTTTATATTAGATTGGGGGCATCCTTACATTTGAAGTAGCGAAATTGCATGATTCTTGGCATTTTTTTTAATCTTAAATTATGAAAAAATTTCCCCCTCATGGATGGGGGGAGGCCATGAATCGTGCATTGGTGTTCAATACCTTTTTCTTATTTCTTGAGAATCTTGATATTGATGAGATTAATATATTTTGGGACATCGTGCATATGGGAATGATAAATGTTTTCTCCTTCTCGTAGCATAGCTTTCATCGAAATGAAAATATTGCATCTTCATATCTTTGCATAATTTTTGAGTCGGTCAACACACCATATTGTCCACGCCATCTTCCTTTTGAGTAACAACATCCATAAAATAAAGTGCTTATAAAAAAATGATTAGACATTTTTTATACTTTCTGGTAGCAAACCTACATTAGATTAGTCGTAGGGCTTTGGAATAGGTGTGAAAGATAACTTTCCAAAGTTGCAAACAAACATAGAATCTTGAGTTAGGGAGCGGTTAAATCCACTTACTTCATTTTGTCCTAGGAATCCCTTCTAACACAAGGGTCAATCACGAGGTCGCATTGAGACTGGAAGAGTTATTCACCCTGCTTTGTTGGTCTTGGTGTAGAGATTGCATGTATTACGGGGGTTACTTGAAGGTATACCCACAATGATGAGTGGAAGCCTCTCAAGTTGATTTCAAGCTAGATACCCTACCCTTGCGTGTGGATCGGACTGTCGACTGTTCCCCCAGGCATTATTGTTGTTTGTGGTAACCTTAGTATCCTATCTCTTTAGGGTCTTTACACAAGGTGACTGTGGAGGGGCAAGTCTTCACAGTACCTGGAATCAACGTTGGCCAAACTCACTCGGGCTCCTTGGAGGGTATACCCACGATTATGTGTGGGATCTTGCACCAGGGTGTAAGTTCGTTAAGCAAGTCATCAACGTAACTTTTCCACCTGCTCTATCTTATCCCCTTCTTACTTTGTTCCCGCGATGTTGGATTTCATCACCAACTAGTGTGCTCATTGTGAGAAGATTTTGTTTGTTTGCTTGCTTCCTAGATTTTTAGTGTGTGCTGTTTGTTTTCCCTAGTGGACTCTAGATTGGATTTTTGTTTTTAATGGCGTCAGTTCCTGAAATGACCAATGAAGGAACCTCTACTCCAGGGGAACCTTTTGTTTTTCCTTCTTACGGAAACATTCGTCCTCCTCACATTGCTACTTTGAGCCTTCCAGGTCTCACTATTGGATTACCGATATAGTTGTTTTCCACTCAGGTAATCTCGAATGTAGTTAGTGCTTCAGTCATAAGCACTTCCCCCCAAGAGCATCAACCTCATGTTGATCCTTCACCTTCTTCACCAGTAAGGTCTTCTTCGCCTTCTTCACTTGCAAGGTTGCCTTCCATTTCATCTTCTTCATCGAGTGAAAGTTCTGAAGCTAGTAACCCGGTGAATAAGAAGAAGAAGAAAAGAAAGATTAAGAAGAAGAAAGATAAACAAGGATCCAAACTTCCAACCACTGTCAAACATGTTGGAAAATAACCAATTGTTGTTAATCATGTTGGGAGTGTTGATGATGTCAATAACACCCAAACAACCCGTAATCCCAAGTACCCTTGTAGGCTTTGTAAGGGTAGCCATCTTCTTAAGGAATGCCCTGGTCTATCCAAGGTTATAGAAGCATGGTCTACACATCCTAGCCAACCCATATCGTCAGCCTCTGAACTGTTAGACAAATGAAATAAAATAAGACAAATGCAGAAATAAAACACAGAAGACACACAATACAAGAGAGACACAGATTTATGTGGTTCACCTAGTGTGGGCTACGTCCACCAGAGAAATTGCCAGGTCCTTCCTTTATTATTATCCAACAAATGAAGGGATACGACCTACAACAAAACCCGCTGTAACTTCCTCTTCTTTCTCTCACAGTCTCCTCTCTCAGAATACAATATTCACCATCAATCATAGCCGCAATACATTTCCCTCATAAAAGAGGGTTGCCTTCTAGGGCAAAAAACCCTAACATA
>ML813712.1:51841-71019 GCA_009831015.1 Picea engelmannii
AACAGCCTCTGAAACCTGTCCCAATGTGTTCCGAGCATATCAATTAGCCAAAAATGATTATTCAATCACAGAAAACAAACATAGGCTCACCAAACCATGCCCTCGATCAATGAGGGCTTCAAGCTCCCTGGAGCTTGCTGAAAATTCAATGGTGAAAAACTTGTAGAAGAAGTCTTCAAATGGCCTTGAAAACAACACCAATGGATTCATCACGTCCAAAAACCCCTAGATGGGCTTTTACAGCACCTTAATCGGCCAAAAGATGAAGAAGTTAGGCCTCCTCCATTTTCCTCCTTCAAGCTTTCTGAAACTGGTTCGCCAAAACGCACCTTTGTGTGCATGAACCCAGAACACGCTCCAAAATACATGTTAAAACTTGGAACCGGGTGCAATCGCACCAACGGTGCAAACCGTAGAATGGTTAGGGCACCTCCAGCCCCTAACCGCCTCGGCACCTGGGCACATGGTGGCATAAGACCTCGGGCTATGGCAAAAGTGCTTAACCGTTACAAAACGGTTGTAACCACTCCCACGCTCCAGGTTGTGGGCATATGGAATGGCATAAAAAACATGGGTTATACCAACCCCTCGTACTAGCAACCACGCGCATCCATTTTAATATGGTAACACAAAACTTTGGGTTATTTATAAACCCGCGCCACATTTTAATATATAGTCATGTGTAAAATGGAACCATATATATAATCACCCACGCGCATATAACATATGGTTTAATACCCCCGTGCCAATTGTCGGACTATGGTCATATACAAGGAGCATACAACCACGGGCCGGGGCTAAGCCCCGGCCCGACCCCCCGCCAAAACAATAACAAATGCAACTCAAATAAAATGTTACCCGCATACATATTAAGTAACAATTGGTGGCCCATTGGTCGGGCGGTACCTACAAAGGCGCAGTTGGTGGGGAGGTCACCCGTTCAAATCCATCCGGCGACATACCAAACTTTTGTATGCAAACCCAATAGCCAATAAAAGGGGTGCCACGTGGCATCCCATGACTGGGCCACGTGGCACCTTACCATTCGCCGAAAATGATGCCACGTGTCACAACATGATTCGACCAACTGCCAGCCAACCAGATGTTGCCACGTCATCGCCACGTATGCTGCTGACGTCATCCGACACGTAGGATGCTGACGTCATCCTGTGACACATGTCACCCTTCCAGTGGTGACACATGTCACCTCCAAATTGGTCCAACCGTACGCCCAAAAAGCCAAATCTGCCTGACACATGTCATCACCTGGAGCCGCCATGTGTCCTGTACGGACCTGCCACGTGTCCTGTACGGACTGGTACAGTCAGCATTAAATTTTTTTGCATGTTTGCCTTGGCGAACAGATCATGATATCTTCTCCATGTGGACTCCGTTTGACAAAGTAAATATACCGCCGAAATCAGGAAGACGAGACGGACACAATGGTACTGTTTTTGTCACATTCCGAACACTTTGAAATTTGAGCAAAAATTTAACCCCTGGTCCAGATTTTGATCAAGTGTATACAACAACCTGCGTATACCTTCTGAGATTATTAGGGTTTGTCCTTCAAGACCAACTCAGATCCTCTACAACCAATTTATCTTTATTTTTTGTGCTTACTGTCCAATATAACCACCAACTAATCACAATGCATCCAAGCTCTCCAATGGCTTACTTATGCTCCACAACCAATCAATATGAATGCTATCTCAATCATGTATAAACAACTTTTATACCATAGCAATCATGTCACCAATGAATCACAAGAGTACTTCTCACTCCATCAACAACCATAAATCATATCACAACAACCATACCAAGAATTCCCTAAGAATTCACAAAACAACAAACAATACTATCCATCAAGACTATAATGCAACCATACCAGTGTCTCAATTATAGATCGGAGCCCATAGAATGCAGAACTTGAACCTACCACGGTCTTCAACAACCAGTCATTAGCTCAAACACAAATCTTCATTATTTTATCCACTGTATGTGCCCTGTCCTCATACAACCCACGTATGTACATGCCCTAGCCCATTACAGCCCGCGTACACCTCAGAAACTAGGGTTTCTAAAGCTCCAAGACTTTTTCCATCAATATCTCTGACATTTTCGAAACTTTGATGAGTCCATGAGATCATCCTCACGCTCTCTTTCTCAAAATAGATCTTCAATCATGCTCAAGAGATCCACACCAAAGATGCTCTCATAAGAAGCTCTCCATCAATACTCCAAAAGATATTCTCACAAGAAGCTCTCCATTGATCCACAAAAAGGATATCTTGCAAGATTCCATAACTATCTTATTTATACTTTCATCCTCTAGGTCACTTAACCTATTTTCCTTATTTTAGGGTTAACCACTTTCCATAAATAGAAATTTCTCCAATACTTTATCATTTAAATATTCTTTCTTGATTTTGTCACTTCTCTTTATTATTTAAATAATCCACCTTGACTTTGTCACTTTACTTTATCATTTAAATAATTATTTCTTCTTTTATGTCACTTTGACTTCTTTGACCTTGGGGGCTTCAAGCCTTCATATGGGGGTCCTCTAACTTCATAAGGCCATAACTCTCAAATCATGAGAAGTTCTATGACATTTCACATATCACCAGAAATGGCATGAAAAGTATTATCCATCTAGGATAGTTTCACCAACAAATTCATTGATATTCATCTCATTATTCCACATACAAGTAAGGGTCCTCCAACCAATCTTCTAGGATAACTCAATCCATAAAGCATATTCCCGTTAGGGCTTTCACCATAAGGAGACCACTTTGGAGTTCATCCATTTGTGCACCTTATCAATCATGATAAGACAATAATGATTCATCTTTGCATCAATCCACCACTGCATCATATACATCAACTATGCATTATGTATCAATGACAACTCATTGATCAATCTTCATTGATTGGTTTCCACTTGACATCTATCATTCTCATCAATGACAATACATATACATTGTTCATCAATCATCAACCAATCAATATTATCAATCAATCAATCCATTGGCTTCAATCAATCACTTGACATCAATCCTTTGGCATAAAAATAATCAAACCATTGGCATCGATGACAACATGATCCAACAATATCCCCCTTTGGCATTGATGGAAATACCAACATTGATGTCAACACCAATCATTGATGTCAACATGTAGATAAGGCATGCTCTACATCAATAGTCATAAAACATATTAATATGACTATCTCTCCCCATTGCTAAACATCAATCACATCAATGTGACCATCTCCCCCTTTGACATCAATGGAAAAGGGCCATTCTCCTCTTGGGGCTGCTCCCCTTGCTTGAACTCTCCTTGGGGCTGCTCCCCCTATCTTGTTGCCGCTGAATAATCTCTCCCCTTTTGAACAAGGGATATCAATCTGATGTAATGTTGAAAATACATTGCTCATCCTCCCTCTATGACCATCGCTCCCCCTGGAATTATGCCTCTGTGCTCTTTCCTCAAGTAGAGAGATCTTTTCTAGGTATGCATCTGATAATAATTTCCTCTCTAGAATCATAAGAAGAATGACTCCCCCTATGGGTATGTCTCCCCCTATTTTCAACGGGATCATAGATCAACCACTCTCTCTATGATGATCCTAGGACCTGTTTATGCATCAAAATTGTGCCATACCATACATCATGAAACAAAAGATATGTCAATAATGAAAATAGAGAATCATGAACAAGATATCAACCAAGTACAACATGTACAAAATCCATGTGCATTAACCATGTATGTCAACAGATATCATCCATGGACTTTATCCACCATATGCCAACATGTGCATCTACCAATATGCCAACATGTGCATCTACCAATATGCCAACCATGTGCATCTATGAGTGTACCATCATGCATCATCACTTGCATCAATCAAGTATATCAACCATGCATCAACAAGCTATGACTCCCCAATGATGTACAACATGATTATCAACTCAACTTCACCAAATACATGTCTCAATATGTAGCCCAACCACATGCAAAATTCATAACATATGCTTCCAATAATACATCATAAGATATATCAATGAAACTCAAATATGTACCAGCCATGTACCCCAACAGATCAACACCAATCCATACTCATGGGTTAGTGCCATGCACCCAAGATTTATTTTACATTGTCACCTTACATGATCTAACATAGAACCATGAAAACCTGTAGCAAACAGTGTTAGAACCTGCAATAAACCATGTCAGACCCTGCATCACAGAGTTATACCATCACATCAAATTGCAACTACTGTGCATTGCCTTTTTCCCAAGGATTTACCACTTATATGCGATCTTTGCACATTATCTCGCATATGTATGCGACCTATACAAGGTCAACCTGCGTATGTACACGACTGATACCACTGTCACCCAGGTATGCTTGAGTAGATGACTTACTTGAGCTTCCCTTCAGTATTTCATTCTGTTCTAGGTGCTCTGTCTTCTTCACCCACTTCTGTAGATGACCCTGCTCCTCAGAACTTGAGCTTTGAGCATCCATATTTTCAAATATGTCCCCCTTTTTAACTTCATTCCTTCTTCTAGCCATGTTATTTGAATAGCTCATCATTGAATTTCTTCTTGTGTTCCAACACTCTTGGGATTTGTGGCAAAATCTACTATAGTTGTAGCATCTCATGGTGTTACAGTGAACAACAATGTGTCCTACTTGATCACATCTCCAACACCTCATGGTGTTATAAAATCTTTGATTATATCTCCTTTCATAATATCTACATTCAAAATATTTGTGACCATATCCATTACATGAATAAAAATGCCCGTGAAAAGTACTTTCATACCTTTGCTTTGGTGTCCCAAAGATAACTTCTTGATGTCTTCCTTGCTTTGTTCTTTTGAAATTTTCCTTGCCTTGCGTAGATGGTTGCTTTGCAACATTGTCTTCCTTCTTTGATGGACTTACTTCATGCTTATTTGAGGTGCTTGCTTCATCATGTGTAGCTTCCTTTTTGTATCCAAGACCTGATTTATCATATGGTGATCTTTGACTTTCCAATATCTCATCCAATATTAGTGAGCTATTCAAGAATTTATTTGACTTCTCCACTTTCTTTCTAAGGTCAACAATTTCAGCTTCTAACTTACAACATGACTCTTCCTTTTCATTTATTTGATTCTTCAATAGTTCCTCTATTCTCTTGGCTTCTTCAATTTGGGTCTTGAGATGGACAATGGTTTCAAAACTTTTGCTAATTCCTTTTCAAAATTTTCTGCTAATTCTTTGATCATATCCTTTAGTTTCAAGATGTTCCTTAGAATCCTCCTAAGAAACTTCTTAGTGTTATCTGAAAGATAGTTCTAGTCTATATAATAATGATCACTTCTATATCTATATAAACCCTCTTCAACTTCCTTTTGAAGTTTTAATAGATTTTCTTCTATTCTTTTCATGGGATAATTACCATCAAACTTTACACAACTGTTTCTAGATCTTCTTCTTCAGTTGTAGAGAAAAATTCATCATCATCATTGCAATCAAGGGTTTTTTAGGGTTCTTTACCTTCATTTGAAATATCTTCACGATCTTCCTTTTTTCCAACATCAACACATAATTATTTGCCTTCATTTGAAATGTCTTCAAGATCTTCCTTTGTGCTATCATCACTTGATTCTTTATATTCACTTGAAATGTTTTCAAGATCACATTTAGAAATAATACAATCAAGGGTTTTTGGAGGTTCTTTACCTTTAATGATCTTGATGGAGTGATCTTCAATATCTTACTTCTCCTTCTTGCTTTGATATGTCTCCTCTATCTTTAGCCATATATCCTTGGCGGAAGTGCATTGTCCCATGCTCTCTTTTATAGGGCTTGAGAGTCCACTAAGAATGGTCTTGGGAGCCAATTCATCATTCTTATTTCCTTCCCTTTGAGCTACAAAATTTGACTTGTTCTTCAATGAAAACGATCCACCAATGGCTGTCTTCCAAATAACTACTCCCAATTCCTTCAAATGTATTCTCATCTCTATTCTCCAAGTAGAATACTTTTCCTCATCAAGGATTGGAACTTCATCATCCATTTGTGTGTCTATGGATCTCCTTCAAGCTTGTTAAGGCTTGTAGTGAAGGCCCACTCTGATTCCAATTGTTGGACACACCTACCACACTTAGAGCGAGGGGGTGAATGGGTGTGGGGCTCTTTTTGATAAAACTTCCCTCTTACACAAAAAATCCTTAGTTAACATTCAACATTTACTCATTACCCATTTCTATCATTTATAACCAATTCGACGTGAACATATATCATAAACATATATCAACAATATATCATCAACAAGTCATCACCACAAGGAACACAAAGAACACTAGATGTATGTACAATTTATCTTTTTATTATGGACAACAATCTAGGGGTTTTTCAGCAACAACTCAATAGAGTACAACTCTACAAGAGCACTAGCTCTATATGCAAGAATCAACTTACATTCTCAGCATCAACTGATATGAGGCAACAATCCTCAACATATATCAATATGTCAATGGGAACATGACCTTTCAATAGTGCATCCCGCGTGTGTATGCGCTCTAGCTCACTGAAGCCCGCGTATGAACGCAGCCAATGTATACAGCAACCTGTGTATACCTTTCGATCTTCTTAGGGGTTGTCCTTCAAGACCAACTCAGATCCTCTACAACCAATTTATCTTTCTTTTCTGTGTCTTACTGTCCAATCTAACCAATATCCAGTCATAGCGCATCCAAGCTCTCCAATAGCTTACTTATGTTCCACAACCAATCAATATGAATATTATCTCAATCATGTATAAACAACTAGTATACCATAGCAATCATGTCACCACTGAATCACAAGAGTATTGCTCACTCCATCAACCAACATAAATAATATCACAACAGACATACCAAGAATGCCCTAAGAATTCACAACAAAACAAACAATACTATCCATCAAGACTATAATGCAACCATACCAGTGTCTCAGTTATGGATCTGAGCCCATAGAATGTAGATCTAGAACCTGCCAAAGTCTTCAACAACCAGTCATCAACTCAAACATAAATCTTCATGATTTTATCCACTGTACGCACCCTGTCCTCATACAACCCGCCTATGTACATGCCCTGGCCCATTACAACCCGTGTACACCTCAGAAACTAGGGTTTCTGAAGCTCTGAGACTTTTTCCGTCAAGATATCTGACATTGCCGAAACTTTGATGTGTCCATGAGATCCTCCTAATGCTCTCTTTCTCAGAATAGATCTTCAATCATGCTCAAGAGATCCACACCAAAGATTCTCTCACAAGAATCTCTCCATCAATACTCCAAAAGATATTCTCACAAGAAGCTCTCCATTGATACACAAAAAGGATATCTTGCAAGATTCCATAGATATATTATTTATAGTTTCATCCTCTAGGTCACTTAACCCATTTCTAGGTCACTTCCTATTTTCCTTATTTTAGGGTTAACTACTTTCCATAAATAGAAAGTTCTCCAATACTTTATCATTTAAATATTATTTCTTGATTTTGTCACTTCTCTTTATTATTTAAATAATTCACCTCGACTTTGTCACTTTAATTTATCATTTAAATAATAATTTCTTCTTTTAGGTCACTTTGACTTCTTTGACCTTGGGGGCTTTGAGCCTTCATATGGGGGTCCTCTAACTTCATAAGGCCATAAATCTCAAACCGTGAGGAGTTGTGTGACATTTCACATATCACCAGAAATCACATGACAAGTACTATCCATCTAGGATAGTTTCACAAACAAATTAATTGATATTCATCTCATTATTCCACATACAAGTATGGGTCCTCCAACCATTCTTCTAGGATAACTCAATCTGCAAAGCGTATTCCTGTGAGGAATTTCACCATAAGGGGATCACTTTGGAGTTCATCCATTTGTGCACCTTATCAATCATGATAAGACAATAACGATTCATCTTTGCATCAATCCATCATTGCATCATATACATCAACTATGCATTATGTATCAATGACAACTCATTGATCAATATTCATCGATTGGTTTCCACTTGACATCTATCATTCTCATCAAGGAAAATGCATATACATTGTTCATCAATCATCAACCAATAAAGATTATCAATCAATCAATCCATTGACATCAATCAATCACTTGACATCAATTAATCACTCAATCACTTGACATCAATCCTTTGACATCAAAATAATAAAACCATTGGCATCAATGACAACATGATCCAACAATTCTTTGTTTTCTTAACTGGTAAAGAAGGTAATTCCTTGGAAAATTTTGTGGGCTCTTGATTTGGATACAATGTTATCTCATTTTGAAGCCCACATTCCCGCATGTGAAGGAAGATGCTGGGTCTATCTTACACGCTTGGTGAAGGAAACCCTATCCCACTTGAAGAACAGTTGAAGATTGTATAGCTAATTTTGAGCAAAAAAGAGAGCATTGAAGAGCCTTTGGAGGCTAGATGTTGCACCAAAGCCCCTATTTTACCCTCATTTGAGAAAATTTTGATGAAGCATCTTGTGTTATACTTAAGCACATTTTTTTGGAGATTGATCTAGTGGATGTTTTCTCTTTATTTTTGGTGGATGTTTCGTGAAAATGGGTTTTCTTATTGCTATGTGCCTTATCTTAAGCGTTTTCATTATGTTGCATGTGATGTTTCTTGGGATATCTTGGTGAATTCTCTATTAGAGTAATAGTTGCATGTTAACATTGTCTCCTTGAACAATATTGAAACCCTAAGGAAGGATTGAGAGTGATCATCCCCTTCCCTTGTTTTATCCATCTTAACTCATTGAACCATTCAAGATTTTACTTAATGGTTAGGAGTGGCTATCCCCTTAAGATTTTTCTTAGCTAGGGTTTAGTTCTAGGGGTTAGAAGTGGCTATCCTCATAGGGTTTAAAACATATTTGTCTTGATCTTGTGTTAGTAGCTCTTGAAGGGATAGGACAACACCTAATGTTTATGAGGGGATAAACTCTAGGGTTTTCTCTCCTAGGAGGTTGAACTAAGATTATGAGGTGATAATAGACTTTCAAGTCTTATTTTTCCCTTGGTCTCCATTGAAGCACTACATTAACTCCATATTCCCAATGAAAAGACATTGATCTTGAGACCTCCAAGTACTTTCTTCAATAGTCTAAAGCTACCCAAACACATTTTTCTCAGACTTCACTCTCCACATTGAGATTCCTTGCCCTAAGTACTCATAATATTAATTGAGGGAAACCCCCTTCAGTTGGAGGAAAGTTGGCTTGAAGTGAAAGAGGGTTGGTGAGGTGATAGGGGCCTTCCCTCTAAGTTACACATGATTGCACTTGATCTTTCGGACTTTAACTCAACAATTGTGAGTTTGTGTGATAACACACTCGAGACATATCCTAGTGATCCTAAACCTCATTAGAAAAGACCACATTTACCATTGGAATTTGGTCCTCCTCCTCAACCAACCTTGCCTAAGACCGATGATATAGATTTAAATATTGATATGGATAGTATCTTAGCAAAGGTTAATCTACTTGTCCCTCTCAGTATTGATATTGTATTTTTTTTTTAAATACCTACAACACAGTCACTATTGTGATGTCTTGGAGTGTTGCTCCCATAGCAACCACGTCAGAGCTGATACCTCATAATGTCGCTCTTGCCACCTCCAAGACATCAATATTGCCACCTCCAAGAGTGTGGATCCCATAGCAACCACGTCGGAGTTGATACCTCTTCACATCGCTCTTGCCACCTCCAAGACATCTCTCTTGCCACCTCCATGACATCACTCTTGTCACCTCCATGACGTCTCTCTTTCCACCTCCAAGATGTTTCTCTTCACACCTCCAAGACGTCACTCATGCCACCTCCAAGTGTGTCACTCCCATAAAAACCACGTCAGAGCTGATACCTCTTAACTTCACTCTTTCCACCTTCAAGACATCTCTCTTTCCACCTCCAAGACGTCGCTCTTGCCACCTCCAACACGTCGCTCTTGCCACCTCCAAGATGTCTCTCTTGCCACCTCCAATACCTCGGTCGTACGACGACTATATGGAGTTTGGACAATCAAATCCGAGATGACACATGTCTGCATGAAACGTCGCAATAACGACAATATCTATGTTGTCGAAAAAGCAACATCATGTGAAACGACGTTTGAGGGGGTCCGCTATTTGTCGTTCTCCCGACAATATAATGTGGCAATTGCGTTGAATGCACCATTGTAATTTGACCTAAATGTACTAGTGGCATGTTTACGTGAGGTCACAACCTGAGGTCACATGCAGGAAGGGGCCTAGCAGAAAGAGCTAGTGCCCGTGAATTGAATAGTTCCAAGAGCGCTAGAGAAAGGGCCCACGGGTTTCAAAAGACCTGCGCTTTAAGAGAAAAGGGGACTTGTACAAGTTGATTTTGGTTCAAGAAGGATCCAAAAGAGTCAATCTAAATCCTTGATGTGAACAATCCGAGATCGGGAGGTCGCACAACCCCGAGGGGAGAAGGGGGGTATGCATCAAGTGGTATCAGAGCTGATTTCGTTTGTAGATTTCAGGCAAAGGAGATAAAGGAGATAGTCTGATACCATCAAGTGGTATGAGAGATAAAATGTCGTCTATATATTTCAGGCGAAGGAGATGAAGGAGATAGTCTGACTACATCAAGTAGTATCAAGAGATAAATTTAGTCTACAAATTGTAGGCAAAGGTGAGAAGGTGAATAGAGATAATTTGATGACATCAAATGGTATCAGAAGTTGAAGTTCACCTGTAGATAGTAGGTGAAGAGAGATAGAGTATTGATGCTCTGTAAATAATGTTGCAAGGTGTGCAACAAATGGTGATAGCCAGGAGGGATGAAGACATAAAAGATGGCTACTGAAGGCCATGAGCGTGGTCGAAGAGGAGACCGCCAGAAGAAAAGTAAAGAATAAATTGACAAGGAGATCATTGAGATAAGAGAAAGAATGGAATAGTTGACATTGAAGATACAACGTGAGACAAAGATACACTAGACATATGAATGGCCTTTGAAGAGGAAAGCAAAGTAGCTTGTCCAGAAGTTGTTATCTAGAAGGTAACAACAAGTAATGAGGAAGTGGCAGAGGCATGTTGAAAACCTCAGTGACATAGAGGAGAAAGTGATTCACATATGTGAACCAGAGATTGGGAGGAACCTCAATGATGAGGAGGAGGTGAGACCAGTTAAAGGTCTCATAAACTGCCATGAGGGTAGAGATGAATTTTAATATTTCCAGGGGGGAAATGAGATGAGATCAATTGAGGATATCATAGAGTGTCAGGAGGGCAGTGATGCAAATTTAAATTACCAGGTGGGAAATGCGATGAGATCAATTGAAGATCTCATTGTCTGCTAGGAGGGAAAAAGAGAAATCCCAGATTTCCATGTGGGAAAGGAAGAAGAGAGGATACTATATGAAAGTCTCATGAACTCAGTTGAGAGCTCATATCAACAAGGAGATCTAGTGGAGAAGGATAAGAAATGCATTCTGATCATTGGGGGAATTCAAATATTCCTGCCAAATAGTCCAGCAGAGGCTAGTATAAGTGTTGCACATGAGGAGGTGGTTCAACAAGAATCCAAGAAAGAGGCCATGGGGCCAAATGATTTTAAATCTAAATGTGTCTATGATGCAAGTACCACAGAGGAAAGACATCCAACTGGGACTGTCAAAGAGGGGGAGAAGGAGTAGACACTGATGTCTGTCCTAATAGAAAAAGATGACAATTCAGATGAATTGCTCACTCAATGGGAGCAAGAGCTGAAGATGTTGGAGGATTGGTTGGACAATCCAGAACTAGAAGATGGCTTCCATGAGACATTCATGCATATTTTAGGAGAAGAAAATTCAACAAAATTGCTCAAAAATTTCAGCCCGGGAGCTGAACAGGAGATGACTGCAGCACTAGAGCATGCAATAGAAGAGGAAGTAGACATCATAGATTTTGTTGAGATGTATGAGGAATTGGAAGCCCTGGAGAGAAGGGCAAATATGCAGAGTAGGAATATCCAACAGAACAAGTTGGAAACATGTGGAGGAGCATACCATCCCGGAGAGAAACTGGAGGAAGTTGGAGTTGAACCAACACAAGAGGAGATGACAGAAGTCAATCTATCAGAGGAGGAAGTTGAGAAACAACTCAGTGGTGAGACTGCAAGACTGGAGTCCTCAATAGAGTGGCCAGGTAGTTCCACAGGAGATGAAGATAACATGAAGGATCAGATTGATCAGGTTGGTAAAAAGGAGAAAGAGCACACATTTCAATGTGCCCAAGAGATGGAGAGAGAAGAGAATTCAAAGGAATGGCTCAAATTTTTCAACCAGGAAGCTGAGTAAGAGACAAATGTAGAATGTGAACCTACAATAGAGGAGGAGCAATAGATAGCATGGATCTTGTTGATATGTGTGAAGAGTTGGAGGCCCTAGAGAGAAGGGTAAAGATGCAAGGGCATCTCATCCAACAAGTTAAGTTGGAAATTATGGAGAGAAGATGCAATAGAGCATACTCCATGAGGAAAACCAACCAATGGACCATATGGACAAAGAAATAGAGGATATAAAGAGATTGATGCTGGAAGAAGCACAAGAAGTGGTCATCAGAGAAGTATGGGACAGAAGAAAACCTACAGGAGCAGCAGGGCAGAAGAAGCAGCAAGGAAGAGGAGCAAGTGGACAACTCCAATTTCAAGTTTGGGACTCTCGAGGATCTCAACAACATAGCAGAGGGATCCGTGAGAAATAGCTCATGATTTTTCCAGCCATGGAGTATTATGCAGGAGCATCGTCAACAAGAACACATGGAGAGACAAATCAGTGCCTTAACACACCTTTGAATCATTTCGGAATATGAAACACTAGCATTTCCTGCAAATCTTTCTTGAACTGATTGAAAACTGAAGAAGATCAAAACGCTTGGAAGAAAATGATCACGAGTGATCTGGGAGTTTCACTCCTATACTTTAATGTAACGATGCTTAAGGGGTATTTAGCTTATTTTGAGAAGATAGGTAGTCGGAGGGAACCCTAGGAACTTTCTTGTATATGTAGATGCATTATATGCCTGAATGAGGATGCTGGAGGAGTATTGTTACTTAATAGGAGGTAGGTGCAAGTTAGTTATAAGTCCTCAGAGGAGGAAATAGGAGATAGAATAGTTCTTTGAGGGAGCTTGAGAGAGCTGAGACTCTGTTACAGTCCAGCCTGCACATATTGTAATCAAACATTCATGTTAATAGAAAGAAGACAATTTTTCCTGCATATGAACTTTCTATGTGTTTACATGTATCCAATGAATGTTATCTGTGTGTGTTTATGTATTCTGTAGATGCATGATAGGTTTCATCTATAGTAGGAAGATAGATTTCTCTATCTTTGTTGAGTTTGAAATATCATTCTGGGTTCTTAGGTTGTGCAAGGAGTGCACAACAGAACATTGGAGGTTTTGTAGCCAGCACAAGGAGTGTGCATATGAACTCTGTGAAATCATAAATTAATGTGCCAGGAGGGTGCACCAGGGTGATAACGACTCAGGGGAAGCCTCTAGGTTGTTGAATACCTTAGAGGAGAAATTGTGCAGAGGAATCACATAGAGACATAGTCACTGAGAACTTTGTAGAGCTCTGCTAGGTGGGAATTGCATAGATGCAAGCATGCACAAAAGAACTCTCTGTCGAGTTAAAAGAGAAGAGTATTAGAGGAAGGTACTCATAGAGTTGTTGAACACTTTGTAAATCTCTGCAAGTGTGCATTGAGAAAATTTTTATGAAAAGGCACAAGAATCCCTTTGAGGAGTAAATGGACTGAAGCCTTAGAACTTGAGTAAGTAAAAATTAAAGAGAGACAACACAAGGAGTGTGCACAGAAGTGAACTTATTCTGAGATTCACAAGCTCGGGAGTAGTGAAAGTTTGCATGCAGAGAGAAAGTGTGCGCCAGAGTCGAGGACAATCTTCATTGTCAAAGATTAGGAGGAAAAGCAAAGTCGAGACCCTTTCAACCGGTTTCACAGGAGAAGGTTCAAAGACCAAAAACTTTGAACACTTAGAAAGTTTCCCAAGTCTGAGAGAACAAAGAATCTCAGGAGGAGGAGCGACAACAACCGTCAGATCGGTGGAAGGAAGAGATCTAAACCATCAGATTGGGGTCTAGGATGAAGAAGGAATGAATGAGGAGAGGGATAAATCCCATCCGTCAGATATGAGTGCAAAGGATCGATAATCGTCCGATCCAGAAAAAGTGCATGAGACTTAACCCTTTATATGCACAGGAGACAAGAATTTCCAAAGTCTCGAAGTCCCTAAGCGATTAGGGACCACCCATCATCTAGGGTGACAGGTGGTGGAATATATGAGACTCCGAAGTGGAAGTACTTTGGGAGTTCTCAGATAAGAAGAGAGAGAAAATGTTAAAGAGCCAAAAGTCGAAGTAGATCCTGGTTGTTGGTCACCAGGGGGTTATGTGTCAACAGATCTGAGACTTTGGGGAAATTCACTTCGGCAGATTTCATGTGTGGAGTGTGAGAAACTCCTGAAGTCCCAAAGGCTGAAGTAGATCACAACCATCCATTGCAAAGGACACATGGTGAGAGATCAGGAATTTTTGAGGCCTAGCACTTCGGAAGGAATTCGATGGGAGCAGAGAAGATTTGGACTATCGGATCCAGAGGGATGCATGGCAGAAATCTGTCAACTTCGAGTGAAAGCACTCTGGGAAGAACGAGTGTGTAGGAGTTTGAAACTCTTGATGCCCGAAGGGCCAAAGTGGATAGTGGCCATCAGATCAAGGGGGAGATATGCATCAATAGATCGTATACTACGGGTGGAAGAACTTCGGGAGAAGGAAAGTGCTGAGATTTTGAAACTCTCGAAGCCCGAAGAGATGAAGTCATGCATAGTCATTGATCGTGAAGGAGGAAACACGGTAGATAGTGAACTTCAGGTGAAAATGCTCCAAGAGAAAGCGAGCGTGAAGTTGATACTTTCGAAGGCCAAAGTCCCCAAGCAGGCTAGGGTCGTTGATTTGAGGAGGACACGTGGAAGGAGATCTTCCATTGCAGAGAAAGTCACTCCGGAAAAAGGTAGAGGGTGTTGAACAAGAATTCCCGAAGGTGGAGAGAAGGAGTTCGTCTGAGCTGTCCATTTGCTAAGGACAGGTGTCAACAGATATTCCACTTCGGAAGATAGTCATTGTGGAGGAAGCAAGGTTTGAGAGTTGAAAACACTAAAACCTGAATTGTGAAGAAAATCATGACCGTTGATTTGAAAATGGACACGCGTCAATAGATCATAAGGATACGAGAACGTGTGATCCAGAGAGAAGTAAGGAAAGAAGAGACATATGGTAGTCATTGATCAAAGGCATCATCGAGAATAAAGATCAACAATCATGCTTGTTTACGGGACTAGAAAGTGGTCGGACGTTAAAAATTCGAGAGCGGGCCACAATTGAAACCACGATATTGGCAAAGGGATATGTGGCAGCTAGAGGTGAATTGTGGGGAGAAAAGTGGTGTGGTTTCAAACCACTCTTGGCCACTCTGCAATCACATGTTTACGTGAGGTCACGGCCTGAGGTCACATGCAGGAAGGGGTCTAGTAGAAAGATCTAGCACCCATGAATTGAATAGTGCCAAGAGTGCTAGAGAAAGGGCCTGTGGGTTTCACAAGGCCTGCGCTTTAGGAGAAAAGGGGACCTATACAAGTTTATTTGCATTCAAGCAGGAGCCCAAAGAGTCGATCCGACTCCATGATGTGAATGATCCTAGACCGAGAGGTCGCACAGCCTCGAGGGTAGAAGGGGGGGTATGCATCAATAAGTCTTTGTAACCCCAAGGTGTTGTAGAGAAATTGTTCTATGGATAGACAAACCCTCTCACTAATCTTATCACAGTAAAAGGTAAATTGTAGGATATATCACTATGTTTTTCCTCCTAGATATCATTCATACAAGCATACTATGCTAAGGAAATAAGATATAATAACTCATCTTTAACCTGAAGGTTGTCCAATTTTATCATTGGAAGAGATCCTTTGAGGTCCAACTCTTAGAAAGTTACTCTACCTACTAACATGAACATCAAACGACTAAAAAAACTTTCTCAAATCATATCGAATACCAAAATAGAATTGCATGAATGTTGATCTCATCTATTATCTTAAGTACTACTAGAATTCAACAAAATCAAATCATAAACATAATATTGATGATTAACAAAGAATTTGGAGGGGGAAGTAACATATATCTATATTAAAGAAAGAACATTACAACAACTGGAATGGTTACCTTGATCCAATATTGTTGTACTCCTTGCTCCAGGTTCTTAAACTCTTCCTTATTAATGCTTTCTTGGTTGGAACAAATGAAGCTACTCATTGTATTGTGGGAAGAAGAAAAATACTCTCTCACCTAGGCTTGTCACCTCACATGTGTTGATGCCCAACACCCAACTATGTGTTAATGTTTATGCCATTATTATAGTTATTTGCATTTCAATAGATAAGAGCATCATAAGAACAAGATCACTGAGAAATACACATTCACAAGAGACACAACATTTATCCTGGGAAACCCTCTAGGGGAAGAAAACCCAGCAAAAACTTCCTTATCATAAATTGCCAATACAATGTTCAAGAGATAACTCAAACCAATACAGATAGTCCTCCCCAAAATATGCGCCACTCTTCTTCTCCTCTCTCCAACTGGTAATTGCAGCTTGGCTCTTAAGAAAATGAGCAAGTGTGTTGTGTGATAAAGTGAGGTGCTATCCTCTCTATATATACAAGACTGGAACGCGTGAAAGGTCTTCTCTGGTAGGGCCGACCTCTCACTCTGGGTGGGTAAACCCACCTTTAATTTAATTATGGGTCTCAATAATAACTGTTGGGGCTGACTTCTTATTCTACCTATTACAATTGTCTGATGACCAATCCGCAAAAGGGGATTTGATCATAATACAATTACCGACATGATTAATCCACAATGGGGATTAATCCTATGAATAAAATAGCAATAATAATAAGAATACTCTTCGCAGTTACATTATTTCAACACTCCCCCTTAACAAGAAGGGTCTTCTTCAACAACATCAGGCAAGAGAGGTATGCATCATCAGTGGCATCAGGAGGACAGTATCGTCAATATCATCTTGAAACATTGGCTAGCATATTTACGAGTCATCGAAATTTTTCTTCATCGGCAACATCATCATTCTCGAAAGAATGCCATCATCATCTGCATCAAAATGTATCAGTAAAAAATGATACATCATCATAGCACTAGGTTGGTACATCATAGTACTACATTGGCTCAATGTCACAGCAGTTAAGCTGGTAGCTCAGTGTTAGTCACATCTTGCTTTATGTCTAACAATGAGGTCAGAAGCAAGGAATCATCTTGCTTTACATCTAACAACTAGGTTAGAAGAAAGGAATACATCATCATCTTGCTTTACGTCTAACAACTAGGTCAGAAGTGAGGAATCATCTTTCTTTACGTCTAACAATGAGGTCAGAAGCAAGGAACACATCAACATCTCGCTTTACGTCTAACAATGAGGTCATAAGCGAGGAATCATCTTGATTTACATCTAACAACTAGGTCAGAAGCAAGGAACACATAAACATCTCTCTTTACGTCTAACAATGAGGTCATAAGCGAGGAATCATCTTGCTTTACGTCTAACAACTAGGTCAGAAGCAAGGAACACACATCATCATGCTTTACGTCTAACAACGAGGTCAGAAGTAATGACTCATCTTGCTTTACGTCTAACAACAAGGTCAGAAGCAAGGAACACACAACATCATGCTTTACATCTAACAACGAGTTCAGAATCAATGACTCATCTTGCTTTACATCTAACAACGAGGTCAGAAGCAAGGAACACACAACATCATGATTTACATCTAACAAAGAGGTCAGAAGCAATGACTCATCTTTCTTTACGTCTAACAGAGAGGTCAGAAGCAAGGAACACACAACGTCATGCTTTACGTCTAACAACGAGGTCAGAAGCAATGACTCATCTTGATTTACGTCTAATAGCAAGGTCAGAAGCAAGGAATATATATACTCCCCCTTTCAGGGAGGGTCCTTTCAGACTATACCAAGCTTATCTCGAAAGTGTTCAAACTTTACACAAGATAGAGGTTTGGTCATCACGTCAGCAACTTGTTCATCCATGCTAATCTACTGGAGCTTCAAGGCTCCTCTCTGTACCATGTCGCGGATGAAATGATAGCGGATCTCTATGTGCTTGGACCTATCATGGAATACAGGATTCTCTCTCATCTTTATGCAGCTTTGGTTGTCACATAGAATCACGGTTGCTCTCATCTCCAAGTCAAATAGGCCAGTCAACAACTTTGGAATCCATATAGCTTCGCAACTAGCAGAACATGCGGCAATGTACTCTGCTTCCACTATACTGAGAGAAATATTGGATTGCTTCCTACTCTGCCATGAGATCATGGCTGATCCCAAACTGAAATAGCATCCGGAAGTGATTTTTCTGTTAGCAACGCTTCCTGCCCAATCCGCATCAGTATATCCACTCAATGTGAAGTCATGATCTCCATCATAACTGAGACCATAATCCATTGTACCTTTAAGGTACCTCATCACATGTTTTGCAGCCACTAGGTGAACATGTCTGGGCTCTACCAGAAACTTACTCAAGGTGTTCACTGCAAAATAGATGTCTGGTCTGGTGTTCATCAGGTACATCAGTGATCCAATATTCTTTCTGTGCAGTGTGGCATCTATCAAGTCTAACGAAGTATCGACCATCAGCTTCAGCTTCGCTTCCATGGGTGTATTCATGGGCTTACATTCTAGCATGTCGAATCTCTTTAAGATTTCGACCATGTACTTCCCTTGGTTAAGGAAGTTCCTTTCTGGACTCTGCCATACCTCAAGACCTAAGAAGTAATGCATTAGGCCAAGGTCTTTCATTTCAAATTCTATGGCAAGTCTCTGTTTACATTCAACGAAGAGATTTTCGTCTCCAGTTAAGAATAAGTCATCCACATATAGTAGTAATATTACTGGTTCATTATCCATAATTTTGAAGTAGAGATTTGAGTCTGCTTTACTCTTGGTAAAGCCTAAGCTCGTCAAGAAACTGTCTATATGGCCATACCAA